>CAHIKZ030004391.1:4097500-4150000 GCA_903632075.3 Acanthosepion pharaonis | reverse complement strand
GTCTGCAAATAAAACTGTTAGAACGAACAACAGACAGTTTTGTGTTCAAAATGTAGCAAAAAGTGTTACAACGAGATGAAAAGAATTCATAACTGCATTGTACATGGAAGGCTTCAAGAGGTAGCATAATATTGTAAAAATGTAAAATTTAGGAACAGAGAAATTGTTTTATTTATTGACCTTTTTTCTTTTTTTTAGTGTAAAAGTGTTAAAATATTATTTTAAAATTTTATATTTTGTACAGAAATACAGCGTAACTATTATTAATAAGTAAAATGTAAAACAATTCATGTTCTCTTTTTATTACCTGTATGGGGCACACACACGTACAACTTTCTCTGCCGTTTAAGGCTTACAAATGCATCTAAACCAAGATAGGACGAACCAGCATCTGCTATAAGGAACATCAATATTCATTATTTTGCAGCAATCAAAATTAATATGTATATCCCTGCTAAAGGAATAACCGCTTTCCATTTGCAAAAGGGAGTTACCGTTTTGTTAGGTACTGGTATTTATTGATATATTTTATTTCTTTGCGTCTATTTTGATTTTCAGGATTTTAATTTTTTTTATTTATTTTTACTTATTTTTATTTTATTTTTTTATTTATTTCGATTTTAAGTTTTTACTTTTTAATTTATTTTTCAATTTGTTTAATTTATTTTTATTTATAGTGTTTCATTTGTTTAATTTATTTTTATTTGTATTTTTAGGCATTTAATTGTTTTTGTCTGATTTCTGGGATGAGGGGTTATTATTTGCATTATTTACATTCGGATTATTTTTCTCATCTTTGTTGTTTTTTTTTTGTTTTATTTATTTTTTATTTTACTTTTAGTCTTTTATTTCTTCTTTGTTTTTATTTTTATTTGTTTTATTTATTTTTTGCAATTTATTTATTTTATTTTAGGCATTTATTAGTTTTATTTCATTTTATTTGTGTAATTTATTTTATTTTTAGGCTTATCTTAGATTTATTTTTATTTTTATTTCTTTTATTTGTATTATTGCTTTGTTTTTATTTTATGACGTTAAATTTTTTTTCTATGTTTTTCTTTATTTTTCTTTTTAGGTTTTTGTTTCATTAAATTTTATTTATTTATTTCGTTAATTTCTTTTATTTTAATCTTTTATTTGTTTTATTTTTCTTTATTATATTTATATTATTTTATTTTATTATTAGGATTTCTTGTTAATTTTATTTGTTTTTTATTTATATTTATTTGTTTTATTTAATTTTATTTATTTTATTTCAGGATTTTGTTTGTTTTATTTTTCGGAATTTCGGTATTATATTTCCTTTTTTTATTACTTTTTCTTTTCTTTTTTCTCAACGATTTGTCTTATTTTATTTATTTCTACATTTGAAACAGGATTTATGTGTGAATTTACCACTGCAGCAAATGTATTCTAACCCCTTATTGGAAACACATTTTCGCAAAATATTCTCCATGGTTCTGCAGCTATATAACTCTGCTACCTTCATTACCAACTTGAAAATTGCCATTACAGAAATTCTAGCGCATAATTATTTTATCTCATTTTATTTTTGCTTTTCTCTTTTGAATCTAACGATTAAGGGCAATATCCCCACCTCTGAGGTGACGCACGTGCTAAAATGAATACATCTGAGTGAAGGAAACGGATGAACCATTCAAATAGCCATACAAGAATCTAACATGTAGATATTTACTGAAGTATTCGTAATCTGGGCGAGTGACCTAAGTGGTTAGAACATCCGCTTTCTGACCAAGAAACCCGGGTTTGAATCTCAACATGCTGGATTTGTAAGGAAGACGGCTTGATCTTATCAGCGATCTCAATGTGTGACACGTTTGGAAATGCGTTAAAATCAAACAATGGGTTCTCCCAAACTTTGTGTGTGAAATATAGGTAGACAGAACTGTCGTTCGATAATTTGCCTCGGACGAAGTCACAAGTCAACGTGAACGTGGGTTTGAGAGTCCTGTCCTTGATCCCACCTGTTGATCTCACCGGATGATGCGTCTTTTCCAATAAACTCTAAGGATCTCTCAGTATTGTTGCAGTATAAAACACAATTGGAATCTGTGGGTGTTGAAGAAACACATATGTGTCTGAGCAGGAGTCTCCAGTAGGGATGACATCGAATTTTACGTTTTATGTCATACAGGCATACTGACAGCTATTATATGTAATTCGACACAAGGCTGCATAGTGAAATTGGAAATCACTAACAATGAGTTGTGAGAGAAAATTGTAATAATCGCTCAAAATAATGTCATTTCATATATGCGTGTGTATGTGTGTAAAGGCGTCATCTACAAGGCTAGCATTAAACATAATGTTGAAACAAAATTTTATTTCGGTTCCACAGCAAAAAACTGGAAAACGAGATTTTACCATCACAAAATAACTCTTAACAATAAGCAATATACAAATGCCATGGCACTATCAAAATTTTACTGGGATACTTAAAAGGATGACTACACACCGGTAGTAAATTTGAAGTTCGTCGCCAAAAGTACGCACTTTTCCGGCCGTGGCGAGCAATGCAGCCTGTGTTTGCTGGGGAAAAAAGATTCCTCCTCAAAAATATTTATGACAGAAATCTACTTAATAAATGAAATGAACTAAGGTTAGATTGTAATCATAGGAAAAGATTTCTCTTAAAATATTTCAATTCTGGATAAATATATTATCCAATTATCACTGGCTTTTCCAATATTTTAAGTTACATCTTGCTTACCTCCACTTTAACCATTTTAACGTCTATTTTTACTTATCCGGTGTTCGTCTTTTAACCTTTAAGCTTGGCTTTTTAGCCAATTACCTACACCATATTTTCTGTATTTACGTCCCAATATTATAATTAACTTTTTAAATTTGACCTGTAAATCTGTATGTATTTTATTCAAAAGTAATAGTTCGTGCCAGATAAGTTGGTAGAACAACGAAACTTAAGTTGCACTTCGGACGTAAGTATATGTATATTTATTAATATATATTTCTCAGCTCTGTCTAAACACATTCAGCACTGTTTTGTTTACAGCTTAAATTAAACTTAGTAATTATTTATTTGCTTACCTCTGTATGCCCGCTAACGCAATATATACGGTTCCTAATATCTAGTTTGATTTATCCACCTCAATATCTATCTATCTATCTATCTATCTATCTATCTATCTATCTCTCTATCTCTCTCTCTCTCTCTATATATATATATATATATATATATGTGTGTGTGTGTGTGTGTGTGTGTGTGTGTGTGTGTATGTGTGTGTGTATAAATAAAAAGAAAGAACAGCAAGATATATAATCCGGTGTTCTTATAGATATTTTTATTTTTACAAAATAGTGCTCAATGTAAATTTACAGAGCATTAATATTATAAATTAATTGATTTAAAATATGTTTTTTTTTTTTTACTACACAGTTCTAACCATGTTTCAAAAATGGAAGCTAAAAGCCCCGAATTTAATTTTGTGATTAAATTAAAGACATTAGTTCCATTTCATCCTCAAGCAAATTTTGGAGTAACTTTTTAAAATTACTGGGTTTTAAATAAACAGCTAAAACAAAATTCATGTTTCCAAGGTTACAGATAAATCTATTTTTCTAGACAGGGGTGACTGGGTTTTCAATATGTCTATAATTTAATGTATCAGTTATTGCTACGTTTGGGTCGTGGGAAGGGAAGCATGAAAAAATCGATTATTTCCACTATCGATGGGAGTTGGGAAATGCAAAGTCGGTCTTGGCCTTCCCGTTAACTTGGAGCATGTCCATGTAAATTTGGTGCAAATCCGTCGGAAATTGCGGCCGTACATTCGTTACGCACACACACACACACACACACATCCTGTCTTATATATATATATATATATATATATATATATATATATATATATATATATATATATATATGCTAGTCGTGGACGCCCTACGTTTTCCCTAGTTTCTCGCCTAATCCCTTTTCTTACCTCTATCTCTGACTCATACAGCTCTGCCCTCTTGCCAACTTTGGTCATGCGGTAGTGTTTGTTAACATCTCTTTCAGCTTCCCCAGCAAGCCAAGAATATCTTCCTGTTATCAATGAGCGAATTGGAATTCTTTTCGTGATTTACTTCGTTATATCCTGTTCAAAAATGTGCGCCCCCTCCTGTGTGATAGCTGGGATCGACGCTTCCATTCCAGCAAGGAAATACCAAGTTAAATCGCGTTCATCTCCATGGTTCTCATCTAGATGCTCGGTCGCTATAGCCCGCAGGAATCACTTCTGACTGTACCAGAACGACACGTCTGATTGCAACAGACATCTCTTTGTCTCTGCTCGTAATGAGTGCGCGCGTGTCATCAGAGAAGCGAAGTTATTGTTTGCTGATAGAATGAAACGACGTATATCATCTTGCATGTTCGGTTCTAGAGATTATTAGCACCTTTGCAAGAGTCTGTTGAACAACAGCATGTCATGAATCTGGCTATTCAATCAGTTCGAAGCCCTGATATATACAGCAGATAAATTTGAATGCTTTGCTCGGAAATTCTCCTTCAACTCAACACACGCTCTATTTGGTGTCCCCACTAGGACAGAGACTTTAATGACTGATATTCGCATAACCTCGTCACTGGTCTCGGAAATTATTTCTAAATTAGACTCCCATAAGGCAAGCGGTGAAGGGATCCCAACCGTCACCTTAAAGAAATGTGCTCCAGTGATGGCTTTAGTTCTCTCAAAACTCTATAACTATTGACACACTGTCTCCTGCTTTCTAGCTTGTTGGAAGACCTCATTTGTAGTTCCTATTTTTAAGAGCTTCTGACCCCTCTAACTATCGTCCTGTTAGTTTCCTACCTTTTTTGGGCAAAGTATTCGAGGCTTTAATCAATACTGAAGTGGTTAAGCATCTTACCTCTCACAAATTACTCTCTGACAAACAATTCTGTTTTGCCAGGTTTACGTTCTAACGGTCATCAATGAATATATATATCTACTTTTTGGGGGCACCTCGAGGTGGTGTAATGGTTAGCAAGCTTGTCTCGCTAGAACAATTACGAATGAGTAGTGAGTTCAATCCTCATTGGGTGACCCTTACTTTCGGCCTTGTGCCACATCCAAGCTACACTTGGAAAATCGCTATATCTACCTCTTGATAATAACGTAGCTCGAGCTGTGACTCTAGATATCTCGAAGGTGTTTGACAGGGTTTGGCACGCTGGTCTTCTACGTAAGCTCCAGGCTACGGTAATACTGGTCGATTGTTTGATATAATCCAATCGCTCCTTTCAAATCGTGAAATAAAGGGCGTGTTGAACGGGCTCACTTCCAGATCCGTTCACAAGAACTCGGATGTCACCCAAGGCTCTATCCTGCTTCCTACACTATTTCTGGCGTTCATCAATGATTTTCATGGTGTCATCAGTTCCCAAGTAGGCATTTATGCTGATGATACGACCATTTACTCCTGTCTCAATAGAAAATCTATCAGAGCTTTTTTGGACGATGCTCTTGATAAAGACCTCCAATCAGTGGTTATTGGGGCAAATGACTTGCAAATGAATGCCTCCACAATGAATCTTCTCTCATTTAACCTCCATTGAGAAACTTTCCTGCCCTGACTTGAAGTGGAATCAATAGCTACATCTACTGCAAGGAAGGTTGAATTTTTTCTCGTCAAAGTTTATCTTGCACATTTACGAATCTACCATTCGTCCGCGCATTGAATACTGTTTCCATAACTGGTCTGCTTCTTCTGTTATTCATCTCGAGGTTCTTGACAAAATCCACAGATCGGCAAAGTAATCAATCCTGACTTGGTATTTCGACTTCAGTCACTTTCTCACCGACGTGGTGTGGCTTCCCCCTGTCTTCTCTACAAAATTTTTCATAAAAAGCTTTCTATCACTGCTGCTCCGAATATATCAAAATAAGCGTGCTACTAGATTGGCATCTAAGTCCCACCTTTTTACGTGTAAAATACTTCAATTTAATCGCCACTTCCACTGCAAGAGCTTCTTTTCTTGAAACTTCTCGCTTGTGGAACTCCCTTCCATTTACTTGCATCCTCGATAACTCCAACCTTTAAACATTTAAATGCAGCGTCAAACGCCATTTTTTATCTTCATGAATCATTATCCTTTCCTCAATCCACCACTTATACCCAGTCTTTTCTCTCACCATCTCTCTCTGTAACCCCTACGTACTAGTGGCATTCCCGCCTTGCTTGAGGTGAAACGCTATATATATATATATATATATATATATATATATATATATATATATATATATATGTGTGTGTGTGTGTGTGTGTGTGTGTGTGTGTGTGTGTAACCCATCTCACCATACACAAATAATCAAACACAGAAAGCATGAATAGATCAAGTTTTGAAAAAAATAAACGAGTTTGTCTGAAGACCGTGAAAGTGTGAAACCCGGAATTACAAACTACTATCCATGCAACAGTATATATATAGTCGACTCTCCCGTCGATTTCGACGTATGAGGTTCAAGCAGATCAGTTCCCAGGAAACCGACAGCCCGACACCGGCACATGAGATTTGATTATAGTGGTGAAGGCTTCGTGCAGGACCATCCACACTTTCTGAAGGGACGAATACAGAGACATGGTGCACTAAGTGCCACAAGGTTCCCAAACGACCTTCCGCAGGTTTTGAATTCAGAGTTGTCCTTCTCCTAGACCAGTTGCCATCAAAGGCTATAGAACCCAGTCTGCCCTGCTATTTTACCCATATATATATATAAACTTATCACAAGCCACCAAAATGCTATTAACTTGAAACAAATAATTAATAATCTTACAATACTATACCTGAATACCTATACAGTGTAACCCGAATATAAGAGACCCGGATATAAGAGAATCCCGGATATAAGAGAGATTTTCTCTGGTCCCAAATTAGAGCCTGTGTTAATGTATATAAAATAGACCAAACCCGGATATAAGAAAAACCCGGATATTGGAGACTTCTTCTCCGGTCCCGACAACTCTCTTATATCCGGGTTACACTGTATTAACCCACAATTCGTTTAACCCTTATAATTTCGTTACATTGAAATTATTCCATTCTTAATTTCAGAAATCTAACAACGAAAGGAATTTGCCAAGAATATCTTAAGTACGAAACTAATAAACCCAATGACTGTAATAACCGAAATTACTTGAATATATTAGACAGAGATTAACAATTTATTCATAACTTCAATCCCGATGTGCAATACCTGATTAGGAGACTCAGGCGCTTGCTAATAATGAAGTTTATATTTTTGAAAATTTAACACATTTTTACATCTGAACATGTTTCGTTTTCAGAAATGTGACTATACTTACCAAACAAACAAATATCCCTTCTGCTGTTTGGTAAAAAGTCGACCGGGTACAAAAAGGCATATGTTTGGCAATGTCCCGTACTATTACAAATTATTTATGTGTGATGATTTAAACAAGATGGTTGTATTTTAACCAAACAAACCCCGGCGACTCCATATTCGGCAGGAGGGAAAGGAACACCCCCCCCCACAAAAAAAATTGTATTTTGGACGATTTTAAACAAAAATTGCCCTCAAAGCTCTTTGTTTGAAAAAAAAGAAAACATTTTTTTTTTCTTAAAACAACTGAATTTGTTATAATGTCTTTATTTTAGATATTTCAGGGGGTTGATGCCGCGGTGGGTTCTATTTTTCTTGGTGGGCTAACGGGCCCCAAAAATAAATTTGTGTGAGAATGATTCAATGGAAAGGTGGATTTTAAATAAATATCTCAAGGTTTTCAAGGATTTTTGGTAAAAGTTCGCTTGTGTATTTTTGTTTGAAACTTAAGTATTCGTTTGCATAAGCTACAACCCCTGTTTGTTATATAAATATATTTGTATGCAGAAATGAAATAATCATAAGAGAATTTTAAACGCATGTATAGGGATATTATATCTGTGGTGACACCCATAATACTATACATAGAAATACATTTCTAAACAGAATTAATTAGGACTTGGGTACTATATATATATATATATATATATATATATATATATATATATATATATATTTGTGTGTATGTATTTTGTAATGACATTAATGCTGTACAAGGCTCAAGGAACACTTGAGATAGAGAGTTACAGAATAAGAAGCATCACCCCAAGTATGGTAATAATGCCACCGAAAAGAAACGGCCACCGTGAGCGAAAGAGAAAAAGAAAAATTTAGAAGGAACCGGAAACCCAATCCTAAACAGGAAACAAGGGATAAACCGCTACTCCTGTTCAGCAGAGCAGGGCGACTGTGAAACGGGCGATGGAAGAACCTATTTAATTCGATTGTAAAGTTAAATAAATACTAAATATAATTTTAGAGTTTTAGGTGGAATAAACTATATATATATATATATATATATATATATATATAAATAAAAGAAAGAAAAAAATTTGTAACCTAATAATATACACACTTATAATTGATCTGAAAATAATTCTACATACTGTAAGGGATTCTAATTACATTTAATTGTTCTTAAAAGAAATATACATATACATCCCCCAAAAATCTTTAAATATACAAATAGAGAAAAATGCCGTAAGAATTTTTGACGTTAACAATAAAATTTAAAAAAAAATCCAGACTGCATGCATTTAACGGATGTTAGATTTCATTGAAAAATGCATCCCTACCCCCTACCAAAACGTAACTAATAACTGATACATCAAAATACAGACATGATGAACACGCAGACACCCCTCGTCTGGATGAAGTGAATTTATCTGTAACCTTGGAAACGTGAATTATGATTTTAGCTGTGTCGTTAAAACCCAGTAATTTTAAAAGTTACTCCAAAATTCACTTGAGGATGAAATGGAACTAATGTCTTTAATCTAATTACAAAATTAAATTCGTAGCTTTTAGCTTCCATTTTTGAAACATAGTGAGAACTGTGTAGCGAAAAAAAACATTTTAAATCAATTAATTTATAATATATATATATATATATATATATATATATATATATATATAGAGAGAGAGAGAGAGAGAGATACACACACAGTACCCCAGTTGTCCAAAACAAAACATTAAATAAATTATCAACAGCAACAAATTTAAAACAGCTAAACTTATCCTCAAAAATAACAAGACACTTGAAAAATTAAATCTACAAAGAACGAACATTAATTGAGGACAAATGACCCTTAAGGGACTGTGTTCCTGATCAAATTGAACTCATGAATAATTACATCGGTCACGCAACTACATGCCTATCCAGACGCCTTGTGTTATATCTATTCGACCACAGCTTCAAAAGAACACATTTAAAACACACACACAAACTTACTAGAATCCATTCGAAACATACCAGTAGAGAATACAACCATAATAACCTCATCCACATGTAAAAAAAGATTAAAAATAATGGAAGACTTAATAATAAAAAAGAAAAAACAATGCCCAATAATATTGACTACGAACACTGCCAAAATGTGATGACTGTGTTTGGAAAATAAAACATCCTTATGAATCTACAACATACTCATAGATCTAGATACATACAGACAACCCATACATACAGGTAAAAACTAAAAATTAAATCATCCTTGATAATGGCTAGAAGTATAGCCGAAAGCGCTTTGAACATTTGGACAGTTTCCACACAGTCTGTGTTCAGAAAAGGAAACACTTGTTCGAACACAAAAATTAAATAAAAAAGGTTAATCGCAGTATCTTTTCTTCGTCTGTAATGTAACATGTATAAATGATTGCTGCCTAAATACACAATATACATCTATCTATCTATCTATCTATCTATCTATCTATCTATCTATCTATCTATCTATCTCAGTCTCTCTCTCTCTCTCTCTCTCTCTCTCTATATATATATATATATATATATATATATATATATATATATATATATATATATCGCACCTGTATATATATATATATATATATATATATATATATATAATACAGGGTGCGATGCGAAAATTGTCGCCATTTTATATTTTTCACTTAAGTATGTTGTTTATTTTTGATTTTGTCGTCTGCACTGTATAGTAGGATCAGAGGAAAAGAGCACTGTGACGCAATTTCCTACAGAAATCTGGAAATTGAATGCTGTACTGCTTGGCATTCGCACCGGAAACTCAAATACGAACATTTCAGTGTGTTTGAGTGTCAATCTGGTGACAATGCATAGGATTCGGAAAGAGCTGGATGAGACTGATTTTGATTACGAACGTGTTTGGAGTGATCACTTGTGGTGTCGACGTTATGACTATTTCCCCCACAAAGCCCCAAAACGGAGTCCTACATGAAGTGATTTGAGGAGGTAGTGTTGTTTTTAGTTTAGGGAGTTGCTACTAGATGACCCTGTCTGGCAACAGGTCTTTGCGCCATGCGATACAAGCAGGAAAAGTCAGTCATGGCTCTCAGACAATTTCTAGGAGAACATCACCTCTTACATGTGGCCACCTAACTCCCCAAACTGCAACCCCCGTTAATTATGATTTTGGGTGGGAGCAGTTGAACGAGTGACCAACAAAACCCCTTGCAACATCAAAGATAAACTGAAGGCAAGGATTATGGCAACATACCCCAACAAGATATTTTTGTGCAATTTTGGGAACTATATCAGTTAGTTTAACAGATATATTTACCAAAATTATAGAGTCAGAGTTATTTTCATTTTTGCGCAGTTTGGACATATCTATCTCACTCTGAACATATGATATTGAGTGAAGATTTAAAAAAAAAAAGTAGTGTTCTATGTAATATAGCACAATTATTACGTATATATTAATAAATATACATAATATCGGTAGAACCCGGTTAAAATTAATATATATATATATATATATATATATATATATATATATATATATATATATATATATGTATATATATATATATATAAACATATAAACGGAATTAGGATTACTCCATAATACTGATGATGAACATTTCACCTTATAAATTAAAACTTATTTACAAGGATTTTCAAATCCATCAGTTTAAGAAGAAAAATCAAAATGGAACCAATTGTGTTCCATTTTGAGTTTTCTTAACCTAATATTTTAGAGTAGTCCTAATTCCTATTGTTTACAATTTATATATTTTGTTTGAATAAGACAGTGAGCTCTCTCTGCGAATCAGCTTTAATATTTCATTTTATATTATATTAATAGGATTCACTTGCATTATATTTCAACTTGATTTCCTATATATATATATATATATATATATATATATATATATATATGAAGAAATATAGTCTTAAGGTGTTTCTATATTTATGGGATAAAGTGCTCAATATCAGAGATAGAGCGTGTGTAAAAGTGAACATTGAAGTCAACACTTAGAGCGACATTCTGTTTCATGCTACACGCAATCATCGTAGTCTGACGATTGAGTCTAGCATGAAACAGACTGTCGCTTTTATATATATATATAATATATATATATATATATATATATATATATATATATATATATATATATATATATATATATATATATATATACAACAATAAAATCTCAAATTACCTCATATTGGGAATAGCCTATTTCGGAAGACTAACATATCGATCATCTGTCTTATCAGCCCCGGTGTGAACTGAATTCATGTGCATAGAGATGTAGAGTTAAATTCTACTTCCTGCCCCACCCCTATCAGTATAGACCCGAACCCAGTCCACACCGGGGTAGATAAGACAGACGACTGATATCTTCATCCGCTGAAATTGTAATATTTTATATTACAAATATCCAACAGATTTGTTATCTTTATATATATATATATATATATATATATATATATATATATATATATATATATATATATATATATATATAATGTTTATTCAAATTATAACTTATGCAATTTTGTTTCAACAATACTGCTGTCTTATCAAGATTTTGCAATCAACAGCATCATTGGATAGGATAGTTTTTTGCAATTTTTTTAGTGATATTATAACATGGAGACGTTATAAAGTTGAATAAACGTTATATATATATATATATATATATATATATATATATATATATATATATATGTGTGTGTGTGTGTGTGTGTGTGTGTGTGTGTGTCTGTGTAGAAACACTAACTTCTCATAAATATAGCCAGTGAAGCTAACCCCTTGGACTAGCCACATCTCAGATATGTTTTTAGAAAGAAGAGATTTTCCCTCCCATTGAAAAACTGATATTTACTTGGGCTATGCCTATGTTGAATAATGACACAGAAGTTTTTTCCGTTGTTTTCAATCGAACATTCCAGGATGTATTTCACTTTGACAGTTGCCTCAGCATTCGGTGTTTTATTCAAATTATTTTAATTTCTTCATTGAAATATAAAATAAAAGCGAAGACTCTAACGTTAGAGAAAGAAAGCAAAGAAAGGAAAATGAAGATAAAAATGTCGGAATCAAACGCAACTAGATGAAATATGGAACATAAGGACATCTCAAGAATATTATAATTGGCGCTGAAACTTTTCATTATTTTACCGCAACCAGAAGTCGGTGTCCAATAGTACTTAAAACCCAGATTTTAAAATGTTAATATTTCGAGGCAAGCAATTCCAAGCCCAACTTGGACGATAGGCGTAACATAATCTTCCAAGCCCACCCCGAACCCTAAGATGTGCTTAGCAGATTTCCAGAAAAATTCGAACGAGTGTACTTTGGCGTAAATGACAGACGAAGGAAGGAGTAAAATTCTTGCTTTGCTGAATTTACGGGAGAGAGATACGAAATGAGAAAGGGGGAGAGAATATCGGACGATGAAGAAGTGGAGGCGGGAAACAGAGGCAGGTTGGGACGGCAGTGGAGAATTCGTGTGTGTTTTGGATTCTGTCGAATCTCGGTGCAGTTCTTGTTTTCTCAGGAATCCACACGGGTCGAGGTGGAAAGACTTGTGGTTGGCGAGTTACGAGTTACACTCAATTCTTGCAGGGTCAGCGAATCGCTTGATATGTACCACTCTTACTTACATTCACGACTTAACTTCTTTAGGTTCCCCCCACTTGTACACCGAATTAGCAGCAATCCTCACACAAACGCATATATATATATATATATATATATATATATATATATATATATATTCGTGTGTGTGTGTGTGCGTCTGTGTCCGCGCGCGCAAGAAATTTAGGGCCACTCTATGAAAATGAAGGTTGCGTGCCTTTCTCAAAACTATTTTGCTAGTTCTCTTCAGACCAGAAGCGTTTTATCATATATTAAACAATAATATTAATAATAGTATAATTGTGCTTGCTGTACCCATTATTTATTTGGAACGAGCATTACGATTTGGCAATAACTCATAAATAATGGACGATTCCGTTTTCATCACGTTGAAAGGGGGGAAAGACATTACTTTCAATAAGAAAATGAATGAAAGAAAGAAAGAAAGAAATAAGGAAACATAGAAGTGGAGAGAGAAAATCAAATTTAGCTGATAATAACACATAATACACTTTGATCTTAGTCAAAATGGTGAGAATAGAGGGAGACGGTGATATAAATAATTGCTATAATTCCAGTTACCATAAATAAAATGACATAATCTGATGAATTTATTTTTAAATTATTATTTTTAAGAGAAATTTTCATATGACGGAAACATGAATAATAATAATAATAATAACCATAATAATAACGAATTTAAGCCAATACTAGATAAAGTGTGTGTATATGTGTGTGTGTGAAAAACATGATGAAAATATAGCTTGAATGTATGCTATATTCATATGTAAAATTGAACAAAATCAGATAGAGCCTATGTAAATATAAAGGTGGACACTGAAGACAACACCGAACTGCGACCGACATATTGGTATAATAAAGAAGATTGTCGCCGCTCGATGATGACCTCCGTGTCCACTTTTATATATATATATATATATATATATATATATATATATATATATATATATATATATATATATATATAATTATTATTATTATTAATGGATTAATTCCGACATTTATTTTAATATATTTTCTTTTTTACGTTTTTTTATATATGCAGTTATTTAAGTAAATGCTATTTTTTACAATAAATTTATATATATATATATATATATATATATATATATATATATATATATATATATATATATATATATATGTGTGTGTGTGTGTGTAAATTTGTGTACCAGTGCTCGATATCAAGGGAAGAAGAAGATATCAACGTGAATAAAAATATGAACATAGGAAATAATAATAATAATAATAATAATAATAATAAGAAGAAGAAGAAGAAGAAGAAGAAGAAGAAGAAGAAAAAGAAGAAGAAAGTGAAAATGAGGAAAAAAGGAAAGAAGGAAGGAAGAAGAAGTAGAAGAAAGTGAAAAGAAGAAGAAGAAGACTTAGAATATTGATGAATGAGTTTAAGATAAGCCGTATCCATTCTATGCGTTCTCCTGAAAAGTGTATGTGATTCCATGAAACTCGCAGTAGAAATATTCAACAACTCAGTTCTCGGTGAACAAATTTATAATTTTTTTTGTTTTCTTTATTATTATATTATTTTTATTATTATTATTATTTTCAATCTTTATCTTCTTCATTTTCAGATAAGTAAATTTATTTTTTCATTTTTTTGTCTTCTTTCAACTTTTCTTCCTCTTTCTGTTTTATCTCTTTTTTCTTGTTTTTACATTCATCTTTTTCTTATTGATTCTTAATTCTATTTGTTTTTTTTTATTTTCTTTTTCTTCTTCGTCCTCCTCCAATTAATATTTTTATTTGTATCTAACCTTCTTCACTTTCTATTTACTTTTCTTTCTCGATTTTGACCCTTTCATTTTTCCTTCTTCTTCCAGTACTGCTTTTTTTATTTTTTGCCTTCATTACTTCTTTTAATTATTATTAATATTATTATTATTATTATTATTGTTGTTGTTATTATTATTATTATTATTATTATTATTATTATTATTATTATTCCAACTGTTAGAGAAGTGCGCAATTTTAGACAAGAAAAGGGAAAAAAGACACGGTGTTTAATAAGATTTAACAATATTTAAAAATATGTCCAGTGTATGTCTTCTGCAACTAACGTTTAAAAATTGCATAAAAATATCTTTGGAGAATCGTCCTTTGTATTTTGAATAACGTTTGAACAAGTAATCAACGCGATAAATCTAAGGAAACACAGCCAGCGTTAATGGAATGCAACAGAAACGTGAGTAACATGATAGGGTGAAATCATCCTGAAATTTTCCGTTAATTTATTTGCTCTCCTATCATTGTTCATTGTTATTGTTAATAATAATAATAATAATAATAATAACAACTACAGAAAATAGATCATATAAAACTAAATATAAGACAGAATACAATAACCCATCACTCAAACAATAAATAGATGAGAGTAGAAATACATTAATATGTCAGAGGATGAGATAAAAGCTAATGTAAATGGGATACGGAATAATAATCTCCCAGGAAATAAAACCGAAAAATCTACCTGCCACATAAACTGTAATTATCCAGGTTATGGCAATGAAGATGGGTCAAAATACACTAGGGTAGAATTCCTTTGAAAACAACAGAGGTGAAATCACCGAAGCGAAAAAGTACATTATCCAACGACTTAACAGAGTAACTCTCACACAAATGATAGACCAGCACCCCAAAATTCATAAGACAAAGTAAAATAAACACATTGTTTAACACTGTTAACAGACAAACCACTGTAAAACATCGCATAAATATGTATGTATAGCCACTTGTATTCAAGGATAACCATCTACTAGGGCGGCTAGCCATTCTTATTGCAGACGCTTGCTTAGGTGCATTTGTGTTTATTCAACACCTATTTATACTGCAACTATGCTGATGAGACCTTAGTTACAGTTTCTGGGAAAGATCGTGATTAACAATTTGAACACTCAAATGACTTCTGACTTTGTGATAGTACAGCTCTTAACGTATGGCATGGTTACCAGTCACTTTCCAAAGGTGCTGCACACCTACCGTTCGATAACATCAGAAAGTCTTCTTCCTGACAAATCGACCATAGTGACATTCGAACCCGGGTCTCATGGTCTCATGGTCAGAATGCGAACGTTTAACCCCTCGGCCACGTGACCATATCACAGAAGTTAATAATGTCATATACGCAACTACTTTATCAGCTACTGGGAAGCTTGGGGCCAAGATCAGACAAAAAGAGCCAGCTTAAAAGGCAACATTGAAGCGAGAAATGTAAAGGAAAACAGATGTAGGATATCGATACTAGATGAGATCACAAGAAACACTAATGTTTCAACACTCAAATGCAGGAAGATCAAGCGCAGATATAAAAATAAATCACTAAATGAAATTCCATCAATCAAGGAAATACTGAAACAGAAACTACAGTTAAAGTTACAGGCAACAAAACAATACGAAAAGCGGTGTAGGATCTATCGGCAAAATAAAATATCCCAAGCGGATCTTTAGGAATTTTACAGGGAAATTGGAAAAAACTGTTATGCATGTCAAAAAGCCACCATAGCAAAATGCAGAAATTTTGGGAGGGTATTTGGAGCAGCCCAAAGAAATATAATCTCAATGTAGAATGGACCCAACGTGAAGAAGAACGAATTCTGGATAAACTTCTACAAAATAAATATTGCTCTATTGCTCTGAGCCGTCTTTTGAATTAATACTGTGAACGTTAGAATTTATATTATATTCGGATATACATACATTGAAGTCATCACCCAGAGGCGACGGCCTGTTCTATGTTAAACGCAATCGTCAGGCATTGTGTTTTAACTCGCCTATTTATATATACAGGCCAGTGATGCCTTGTGGCTATTCTATTCCATTGCAGTGAGTAGTCTATTGTATTATTCCAACGGTTATTTTGTTGTGTGGTACCGGCTGTGTTCCGAATTATTCTAGGTCCGATTGAGTGGAAATAATTGTGGATCCGAATGCAGTTTTTTTGCTTATTTAACGTGTTATTAGTTAACTTTTTTAGTTTATTGCTGGTAATTATTACTACGTTGTCCTGTGCGTACGTTGTTAATTTGTTTATTATTTACTTTGTTTACTTATTTACTTGTTTGTATTAATTTATTTTACTTGTTTTTGTTTACTTTGTTTTTTATATTTTCGTTTATTCTTGCTCCTTTTCAAAATGCAGACACAAAATCAATTTTTTATGTTACTTAAAAATCAAACTGTAAATTATTGTGCATATATATATATATATATATATATATATATATATATATATATATAATTATGAGTATTGATGGTAGCTTTAAAGTTTTCGAGCACTTTAGTTAGCACGGGTTTTCATCATATATTAACATCCCTTTTCAAATACGAATCCTTGTGTACAGACAGGATGAGACTCGTGCGCATGCGTTGTTCTTGTTTAACTGAAGTGTTTTCAAATAAGATTCAACTTTGCAAATGATTGAAGGTCTCCAATTGACACTTTTCCCTCTGTCCCCCTTCTCCTTGAAAAATTACAGCCTTTCCTCCCCATAATAATATCAACTCTAATAATAATAATAATAATAATAATAATAAGGGAGGTTTATGCGTAGTTGAGTGACGGTGAGCGACCTTTAGACGGGAGGAGGTGTATGGAATGATTTGAGGTTTAATAGGTGAGGGGTAATGGTTGAGGGTTATCAAGGTATTAGATAGGAGGGATGAATCAAGTGACGGTGCGGGGAGGTGATTGAACGAATTAAGTCGACATTGATTAACGGCAAGCAGTAAAACGATGTCAAGAAACGAAAAGAAATGAGAGAAAACGAAAACAAGGCTGAAGGAAAAAAATATTAAGAAGCGGAGATTTTAGAGTAAGGAGAAAACAGAAGAAATGGAAAATATTTACAGAAACAAAGAATTTAAGAATAGGATGAAGAAATGGAATACGAAAATAATAAGAAAGAAAGGAAGAAAGAAAGGGTGAATGAATGAAAGAAAGAAATCCCAGATAATAAAGAAAGAGAAATTACGAGAAAGATAGAAAGATTACGAGAAAGAAAGCAACAAAGAAATAGAAAGGAAAAAAAAAAAAATTATAGAGAAAAGAAAGAATGAAAGAAGAGAGGAAAGAAAAGGAATGAATTTATTATTACGATAGATAGATAGATAGATAGATAGATAGATAGATAGATAGATAGATAGATTGTAAGAAAGAAAGAAAGAAAGAAAGAAAGAAAGAAAGAAAGAAAGAAAGAAAGAAAAAGAAAGAAGGAAAAGGAAGAAAGAAACAAAAATTAGTGGACTGGAAAGGAAGATAAAAGAAAAAAGAAAAAGGAAGAAGAAAGGAAGAAAGAAAAATGAAGAAGGAAAGAAAGAAAGAAAGAAAGAAAGAAAAAGTAAGAAAGAAAGATAGAACGAATGAATGAATGTATGAAAAAGAAATAAAGAAAGGCATGTTTAACAGTAAATGATCAAGAAAAAAATTTTAAAATGAATAGAAAAGCAATAGCGGAAAAAAGAATGTATTAATGGGAAAGAAAGAAAATAAAGAATGAGTTTGGGGAAATGATAGTAAAGGAGAAAAGAAAGAAAGAAAGAAAGAAAGAAAGAAAGAAAGAAAGAAAGAAAGAAAGAAAGAAAAGATGAAAGGAAGGAAGGAAGGAAGGAAGGAAGGACGATGGAAAGAAAGAATGATGGAACGAATGAAAGAAAGAAAAGAAGAAAGAAAGGCAGAATGATAGAAAGAAAGAAAGAAAGAAAGAAAGAAAGAAAGAAAGAAAGGAAGAAAGAAAGAATGATGAAAGAAAGAAAGAAAAAAGAAAGACAGAAAGAAAGAATGATGGAAAGAAAGAAGGAAATAAATAAATAAAAAAAAGATGATAGAAAGAAAGAAAGAAAGAAAGAAAGAAAAAGGCAGAATGATAGATAGAAAGAAAGAAAGGAAGAAAGAAAGAATGATGAAAGAAAGAAAGAAAGAAAGAAAGAAAGAAAGAAAAAAAGAAAAAGAAACGAAGAAAGAAAGAAAGAAAAATGATGAAAAGAAAGAAAGAAACAAACAAAGAAAAAAGAAAAAGAAAGTATGATAAAGTAGTTCAATTATATGAAAAAGAAGGCGAAATCAACCAAAAATAATGAAGCAGCTTAAATCTTCAAGGAAGATATAAACGTGGGTAGAAAAGAAAGAAGTAGAAATTACGAGCAAATGAAGCTAGAGACGGAATTGCAAATTCATTAAGACATAAAGAAAAGGAAATATTGGAGAAGGAAGAAGGAAATACAAGCGGAAGAAGAAAAACAAAATATTTTTCGATTTTGAAAATATAAACAAAAGAAATTTACGATAAAAAAGAATTAAAAAAAATGATTGAAACGCGAATGAGAAAAATAAGGTTTTAAACTGACGAATAAGAAAAAAAAATATACACAGATAATAGGCTGAGGAAAAGAAAGATAGATTTAATAAATTGAATTTTAAAAGAAAACCATAAAGAAATAAAAACTTTTAACAAAATAAAATATGCTCCCGATCCGACCTTATAAAAAAATTAAATTTGAAACAAAATCCAGCCAATCAAATATTGATAAAAATAATTTGAAAAATTCCCATTTAAATGATTTTTTTATTGAGTTTTATCCTCCTTAACACGATGTTCTTATTTTATTTCAACTAATCTCTTTTTCAATCATGATTTAGTTTCTCATTGCCCGATATAGTGTTTTTCTTCCCTGGGCTCATCATGTAAACAAGTTGTTCTCTAAACGTTAAACCAAATAAATATTTCCATGAAATTTAGACCCCCACCCACGCAACCGATGGGCTTAGATGTGACAAAGGATCTATAATAGTGATCAATAGAGAAATATGAATTGAGAGAAAGATAAATATATAAGCCTCATCTGGCATAAGGTCTCTGTTATAGAGCACATCATTCTGTTTCAAAACCTGCAAATAGGTATCGCAAAGGTAGATCCAACGACAAAGGGATAGATAGATAACATTATAGTGGTTGTGTACATTTTGATTTAGGATAAAGGAGACGTTTTGGGACCAATTTTCAATCACTGTTTATTTTTAAATCACAGGTAACACTGAAAATGCCGGTATTGAACATTGATTACCATAACTGAAGAAAATAAACAAATCACGAAACACAGTAGTATATATATATATATATATATATATATATATATATATATATATATATATATATATATATATATATATTTATATATATTATATATAAGTGTGTTTGTGTGTGTAACGAATGCACGGCCGCAATTTCTGACGGATTTGCACCAAAATTTACACGCACATGCTCCAAGATAGTGGGAAGACCAAGGCCGACTTTACATTTCCAAACTCCCATAGATAGTGAAAATAATCGATTTTTATGCTTCTACGGCAGTTTTCATATAGTTTGCGGCCATTTTCTACTGGCCAAAGTGAGAGCCTATAGCTGACTGCCACGAATAGGCAGGAAGATTCTATTGGCCAGCGTGAGAGCCAACAGCTGACTGACACGAATGTTAACTAGCATGCTAGCATGCAAAAAAATCGATAGCTGCATTCGTCACAAGTGGGAAATATTTAAATCTGCATGGCACTTTACTCTAATTGGTCTCATTTGCTTGCTTAAACTCAACGTTGATTCTGATTTCGCAGAACTGGCTTGGATGTGAAAAAGTATTTGTTGTTAACATTCTTTTTTCATTCGGTTTTCCAGTTACGAGTCCTTTTTTAAAGCTGATCGTTTTGTGTTCATTTTATTTAGTTCTTTTTCGTAACAGATTTAATGTTTAGTATAGAGCTTAGAAAAAATTCGCAGTGTGAGATAGGCAAGAAGTAAGGCATGTAGCAACATCAGCAAGGCAAAGGGCACTCCTTTAAAGGCAAGGAAGGGGAAAAATATTTTAAGTCAAGTGATGGCGATTACTGTATGAGTCGTACTATTTTTGAATCAAGCACGGGCAACGCTGGGCTAGTGTATATATATATATATATATATATATATATATATATGAAGAAAGAACAGTAAGATATATAATCCAGTGCTCAATGTAAATTTACAGAGCATTAATATTATAAATTAATTGATTTAAAATATGTTTTTTCCGCTACACAGTCCTAACCATGTTTCAAAAATTTCTGAAACATGGTTAGAACTGTGTAGCGGAAAAACATATTTTAAATCAATTAATTTATATATATATATATATATATATATATATATATATATATATATATATATATATATATAATAAATGCGAATATCAGTGTGTCGCACTTTTTCAACTTTACTCCTAGAGGTCGTAGCCCAACATGTACGGTTTGAATCAGGCCGAATTCCGTGAGAAAATTAAAAACATTCCGGTACAGATTTGGATCCGCAATCCTGGAATTATGGATTCCTAAGTTTTCATTACTCCGATTGTTTTCGACGAATTTTTTTTTGTATGATAACGTTTTTTATAACTTGGAAATAAATTTGGGAATAATCAAAATTAATTGCAAAATCGGGTGAAAGTCACCAATGAAAAAAAAATTGTACGGAAATTAAGGGCCTACGTACATGAAATTGTTTTTAAATTCCGTGGCGGCAGAAGAATTATCTTCGAACCTTTAAAAAGTAAGCTTAAATATTAACCCGATACTTAAATGAAGCTATCTGTAGTTTATTGTTGACTATTGTATTTAATCCTAACTACCTGCTGTGAAGAAGAACCACTCAAGAGCCACCCGCAGTAGCTAGGTTAAATGACGCCTGATAGCGTGGCTTTTAAGCTAATATATTTATAATAATGTATGTGGCCCAAGAGCAAATCAAGTTTTAATATGTGGTGCTGAATTAGCATAGAAAAAAACAAGCGTTAGGACTATAGAGCTGATTTCTTGGCTTTAGAAAGAACAGGAAACAAGGGATAAACCTCTACTCTTATTCAAGTCGGGACAGGAAACAATATTCTAAACAGGTGACAAGGGATTAGCCTCTTCTTCTGTTAAAAAGACTGGGGAGGTGTGTGAACCGGACGATTGACGTTGCATTTAAATTTTTGAAGATTGTTATTATCAGAGAAGTAAGTAAACGGAAGGTAGTTCCACAGGATGGAAGTGCGAGAAGAAAAACTGTTGTAATAGAAGTGGCGGTTAAATTCATGTAGTCTGGTCCCCAGGGAAAAACGTTCGTCAGAGCAGTTGATATGGAGATATTTGTAGAAAAGACAGAAGGAAGCCACGTCGAGTCGGTGAGAAAGATCGATTACATTGAAGATCTTCTTTTGGATATTGTCATGACCGTCAAGACGAATAGCAGGAGCACCAAACAAGATATGGCAACAGAATTCAATGCACGGGCGAATGGTAGATTTGTTAATGTGCAAGATGGACTCTGACAAGAAAAAACCTTTTGGCACGACACAGTGAACCAAATTTCCTTGCAGTAGATGCAGCTATTGAGTCGTTTCACTTCATGTCAATTGAAAAAGTGTGGCCAAGAAAGAGCAGTACGCACGTGCGTGCACACACACAGACATATATATATATATATATATATATATATATATATATATATATATATATATATATATATATATATATATATATACGATTTGATCACAAAGTATCAGGATTGTCATTATGGTAACGGAACTAAAGTACGCACGCAATTGTCACAGATTGTCATTCAGTTTTTTTTTGTTTTTTTTTATAGCAGTGCTTGAAAGGAAAGTGTGTAGAGTGTGGTCGTCTCGTCATATCTCATAATTCCCATCAGGGACTATGTCTTGTGCATTTCCCAGGTTGACAACCACCATATTACCCAGATGTTGCCCCTTGTGACTTTTCCTTTTCAAAAAACAAATTCCACTCAATCCAAAATATTTCAAGACAGCAAAGAATTCTAAGTGAATATAACGAGGCAGCTGCTCTCTATCCCCACAAAAAGGAATTACGAGACTGTTTACTTCAATGCAAACGACGCGGTATAAACTGTGTGGTTTTAGAAGGGGAATACTTTGAAGGAGATTAAATGTCGAAGTGATATGTGTTGTAGGTTTTTATTCATAGCACTTTTTGATCAGACATCGTATATTGTTACTTTTGTTTAAGTATTTTCGAATATCGCTCTCTTGTAGTGTCTGCGTGGTTGTTAAAATTCCTTTATCTACATTCTTTGGCTACATCCTGATATTCTTTGGGGGTTGGAATTTTGACATGGTCTAGCGTGAAGTCGTGTATATATCCTGAATTCTTGACCCCGACAGAATAATGAAATCATGTTTTATCGGTTATCGATTGTCTGCCAAAATAATAATTATCTTTTAGTAGAATCTATTCCCGTTCGTACGTCGAACTGTTTTTGAAGTCGCCATTCTCTCTGTTTGGTTGGAGGAGAATGCATCGTGTGTTTTCCAATTACAACAGGTATTTAGCATAAGTCACGTATTCAAGCGGTAAGCCTACCTCGTTAGGCCTTCGTATTCTAGCAGGACGCGGATATATTTCGAGCCAGCATGATAGAGTTGAACATATTCTTACAAAATCCTTAATCGCATGTGCGCATGC
The DNA here is from genome assembly GCA_903632075.3 of Acanthosepion pharaonis. NCBI lineage: Eukaryota > Metazoa > Mollusca > Cephalopoda > Sepiida > Sepiidae > Acanthosepion > Acanthosepion pharaonis. The sequence continues at coordinate 4,126,508 of CAHIKZ030004391.1, read as the reverse complement.
GCGTGCGTTCATCCATACATCCACGGCCTCCACATTCACATGCATTATACACACACACACACACACACACACACACTTACACATATGGGGAAAGAAAAGAAACCTACACATGCATTTAACACAGACACAGGTGTTTCACAATTTTTGAAACAAAATGATCGGCACAAATCAAGGACCACAAATGGCAGAGTAATTGTGGTACGGTGGAGTAGTGGATAACGGCTCGGATTGAGGAATCGGAGAGCCAGGTTCGAATCCCAGTAATGTAATAGATAGATAGATAGATAGATATGAAGAAACTTAAACAGATAGATATGAACAAATTCAGATAGATAGATATGGAGAAACTCAGATAAATAGATAGATAGATAGATATAAACAAACTCGGATATAGAGAAACTTAGATATGGAGAAACTCAGATAGGTAGGTAAGTAGATAGGTATGAACAAACTCAGATAGATAGATAGATAGATAGATAGATAGATGTAGTAATATGCATTGACAGATTTGTTACTGAAGTATAACGTCCGCACAAGTATATATGTACACAGAAGATCACGAAATCGTATGTATACGATTTTCGCCTAAAAACTCAATGCACCTCCATAGAACGACAGTAATGGACTTCGGTGCCAACGAAGGAGAAACAAGCAATGGATGTAAATGAATCTCACGAAGAATTATGGAACACAGCAAGAAAAAGTTAGCGAATGATTCAGCCAACAAACAGCCACATGGAACGAGAGAGAGAGAGAATAAGGGAATGATGATGCTCGGATCAAGAAAGAGTTTGTTGAGGACGGAACTACTAGCAATAAACTAAATATGCTGGGTGAATAGCTTATGAAATAAAATAGAAAAAAAAATTCAAAGCGCAATGAGGCAAGATGCTCGCCTTGCTTTCCCTTACTGTGTGACGAACACCCGCACACTTCATCGGCGCTTGTATCTCCCTGTTTCACGGTCACCATACTTCTTTTCACGCTCTGACCCCCCACTCTCTTTGTGTCTGTCTCTGCGGCTGGCTGGCTGGCTGGCTGGCTGGTTACGCATTTCTCCTCTTGCACTCAAACCCCAGCCAATCTCTATCCAACTCCACGAGTAAGATCGGGTGTCAGAAGTCTCCCGCTTTTTAAAGTACTTACTGAAAGCGTTCGCTTTTCGTTTCGGGTGGAGTTTACACAAATTGAAGCGGCAACTTGCGTTCGAATTTCGGGAATTTAAAGGAAGGCATGAATCCACTATACCTTGTTCTGTATCCGATCGTCATAGAAATTAAGTTATCTCTCAAATAGCCAATAATTTTTTACATAATAGCCTGGCGTAATGGTGATTTTCTAAGTGTAGCTTAGACGTGGTACAAGGCCGAAAACATAGGCCACCCAGTGAGGATCGAACTCACTATTCAGTCGTAATTGATCTAGCGAGGCTAAGTTGTTAACTATTACACTACGCCGAAGTGCCCAAAAGCTTAGAGCTGGCACAAGGCCGAAAGTTTGGAGCACCCAGTGAGAATCGAAATTACTTTTCAATCGTAATGGTTCTAGCGAGACAAGTATAATCAATCAGTATAGCTTTCTAATTATTACAAGACCTCGAAGTGATCCTAGCATGTGTTAATAATTAGCAAGCTATACTGATTGATTAATACTACTGAGTAGTGAATTTGGCCCACACCGGGTGCCCTATATGTGTGAATATAGGCAATCTTAGATAATGATGACAGAGAAAATAATGTATAAGACTTGGGTAAAACAGTTGACTATGAGTAACCAATTCTTCTAAATAAACAAAAGCTGTTATATCAATTTGCAGTCTTGACTGGCAAATGTCAGAGGAAATTTGCAGTAATTAGCTATTTTTTTAATTTTTTATTTTTTTATTGTATATAGACCTATTTGCAAGGGTGGGTAAATAATTCCTGTTGCACACGCCTGCTAAGGAATATTTGAGGTCATTTTAAAAACCAGAGAGCCTACCTCTGGTTTGTTCTGAAACTACGACATGCGAATCTTAGCTACAATTTCTGGATGAGAGCGTGCAACCTGGCTTGATTAAGAGTTTGATTAAAACTAGTCTGCTGAAACTCGTGCAAAATTATATATCTTTGGTTGTATTTATAAACTTGCGGGATAGTTCTAACCCAGTGACTCTCGATAACCGAATTGTGCGTTGGCACACTAATCTGCCGCGGGATTCTCTTACGTGGGCCGGGAAATATTGTCACGGCATCCATATATATATATATATATATATATATATGAAGAAAAATTTGGAAAAAACAAACAAAAATCCTTAAATGCAATTATGTTGTTTAAAATGAATGAAATGTCGACGTCTGACGTTTCGGTTTAATAAACCTTCTTCGGGACAATATTCATTAAAATACAGTTCAGTTCAATTTGACAAAGACGATGGACATATTGTCCCGAAGAAGGTTTATTAAACCGAAACGTCAGACGTCGACATTTCATTCATTTTAAACAACATAATTGCATTTAAGGATTATTGTTTGTTTTTTTCCAAATTTTTCTTCATTCTGTCGGATCTATATCCATTTACATTTGCTTATATATATATATATATATATATATATATATATATATATATATATATATATATATATGTGTGTGTGTGTGTGTGTGTGTGTGTGGCTATGTGGAAGTAGTGATGGAACAGCGTTAGTATCTGAATAAATAAATAACTTTATTTTCAAATAATTATTTTCACAACTTTCCGATTGTGTTATTGTTTTAATGTTCAAGTTTTAAAAAGGATTTTTCCATAGCCTTGGATGGCAACTGGTGTACCGCAGAGGGAGTGGCGATCTGCTGCGGGAAAGATTCTGCATCGTCAGTCATGTATCGAAAGATACATGATCGCTTAAGCGTGTATTACGCATGGCACATAACTGACTGACTATGTGAAGAAGAAGGACTGGTCATCATTTCTAGTGAAGACTCAAAATAAAACAATCAACGGTACCCATTTTGGGATTCATTACAAAACGAATATCCGATATTAGCTAAAAAGACTTTATCAGTTTTAATGCCATTTTCTACTTCTCATTTATATGAATTTGGCTTCTCCGCTGTAAATAGCATCAAAAGTAAGAAATGATAAAGACTGAAGAAAAAAAAATTAAATTTATTTTCAAATAATTCTTTTTACAATTCTCCGATTGTGTTATTCTAAACACTTAGATTTAATATTCATTTTTTTAAAAAGGATTATTTTTATGGGCTCAAAATTCGACGGTAGCCATTGATACATTTTACTATTCAATACAAAAGGAATATCACATATTAGCTAAAAGGGCTTTGTCAGTTTTAATGCAATTTTCTACTACTTATCTATGTGAATTACGCTTCTCAACTCCAAATCATACAAAAAATAAGAAGCGAGAAATATTACACTCAACTGAAGAAAAAATGATAGTCTGCTTATCGTACATTCGACTAAACATTGAAGAAATCGTGAAAAAACACCAGGCACATGTTTCACACTAAATAAGCTAAACAAATAGCTGAATAGAGATATTGAAATAAAGTTCATATTTCTGTGGGTATTTTTTCTAAAATGCTATGCTTTTATTTCATAACATTTAAATGTACACCCTTTAAAATTTTGCTAAGTGCGCCGTGATATTTTCATTTTCTCTTGGTGTGTCGTTGTTTAAAAAGGTTGAGAAAGACTTCACGAACACATCAAGCATCGTCACCGATACTTGATGTGTTCGTGTTCTGCTAAAAATCAATATTTTTTATTCGATTTTCTTGATGAATAAAATCTCCTCAGTTAAAATATTTACATGATCTTCCTACCGCTTTCACAACTTTCGTATACTAATAAAATCAGCGTGTGTCTTTATTTAGTAGATATGCATTTATAGCATGTAGACATAGTAGATTTATATATATATATATATATATATATATATATATATATATATATATATATACACCCGTTCGCACCCGTGCATTGGGATCGTCCTCCTCTCACCTTAGTCCCTTTCTCCCCCTACTGGTTGTGACGGAGATGGCTGTGAAAACCCAGCCTACTTCAACATCACCTCCGATTGGCGGGTCACGTGTCCAGAATGCGTCCCACTCGACTCCCACGTATCATCGTATTTAGAGAAGACATCAACGGAAAAAGGCTACGCAGAGGCCCAAAACGAGGCTACAAGGATTAGTTTACAACATCCTTGGCACAGGCCAACATCGTCCCTGAGACCTGGACATCGGCTTTCCTGGAGTTGGACCATCTAATGGAAGGGTCCGAAACTTTCTAGTAGAACTGTCAACATTAAGAGGATCTACGACAGGAGGGACAGTCTCTCCCAGCCGTGTTCAGCACCCACACTCCTAAAAAAATGTTTCAGATTCAGTAAAATAGAACTTTCACTTTCCCTTTATATTCGTATGTATATTACACTTTTAAACAGTCACACACGCGTAGTTTAACGTGTATACATTGTATGTGTTTGTATAAATAAATCCAATCCCTAACACATAATATGATAAGAGATTTCACCTAAATTTGTTCAATATAACTGATTAAAATGAACATTGCATTAAATGTATTGGAGAAACGTTTACTAATATAAATTACATGAATATTTTTTGTACAGTATAGGAGTTTTTATGCCCTCTCGTTTATTTCTTCGTCTGCCCAGTCTCACACACTATGCTTGGATAAACTCATAGCATGGTTTTTAGGTGCCGCGCGATGTCTTCACCGTCACATAATACCGCAAAGTCACCTACATGTCCAATCAACCATAGCCCTCTGTGTAGAGATAATTAAATACAAAACGCCATCTTTTCTGTTCATTCACCCCAAAATATTAATTCACACCAAAATAAAAAGAATTTATATTTACTAAAATTCAAACCAAATTTTCGCAGAGCGAGACCTTTCCATTGTACTCTGGTTGGGTTGACTTTTGCGATCATCTCAAATGTGGGAGATATTTCTAAACGCGGGGTCTACGTTCGCACTCACCTCGATAAACATGCTAAAACGTGTTTTTTTTTTTTTCTTTTTGAATTGTAAAACATTCTCATCAAGTACATCGAATATCATACACACTTACGAAATGTGAATAACTCCCTGTTTTTTGTCATTTTTATTCAGAGGGTTAGAGTTGTTGTGAGGAAAGCTAAACAAATTTTCAAAAGACCGCCAAAAATGTAATAAAAAAAAACAAACTTTAACCTAAAATTTATAATTTCTGGGAGTGAATTAATATTTACGACAAGTAACTTTCCATTATTTGGGATCAATTAACTGAAATGATCCCACACTGTTTCTGCTACCCCGGGTATGTGTCTATTGAGTCAGAAATTAATTTCTAGAATGTTTCACTGTCATGTAATTATATTTTTAAATGAATTATTGCCTTATCATTGAAATTATTTTATATACGTTGACAGTAATATTTAATTAAATCGTTTTCTTATTATTTTCCGCATAATTTCATTATCTCTCCTCCATTGGTTTCATTTCATATAAATATATTTCTTAAATATCAAAACCATTAAAAAAACCAAAAAAAAAACCAAAAACATACAAACTTAACAGACAAACGTTATCAGGATTCTTTCTCGAAATATTGTTAAATTAAAACCCTTGTATTTGTTGCATGTATCAGTCCAAAAATATTAAGTTTTACCTTATTAAACACTTGTCACTCTAACAAGGTATTGACGTCGAAACTTCAGCTTGTATCTTTACATTAGAAGCTGTTGCTTGTCGTCTGTTACTTCTAAATTTAGATTCATTAATTTAAATAAAAAATAGAATAACAATCTATTTGTAATATAATTATAGGAGTTGTTACGTTGATTGCATTTATTAATTAATCTAATTCAATTTTGCTGATAATGAAAACGCATTCCTCTCATCTGTTTGACTTCGTGCTAGAATGTGGTGACATCTTTAAACACTGGTCAATTTTGCGAGCAGTAATTAATAAATGAATTTTATATTTTGTCTTTTTCTGCTTACAGCTTCTTAACAGTTTGAAATGATCTCTATTTGCTTCATGACGTTGCAGAAAAATCCAAAATTCAGAGTTAGTTTCGCCTTTTACCCGAAAAACATCCAAACTTTAAGAATTTTTTTAATATGCCACCATATCTTTTATGTAAAAGATCGAGGAATTATGGAATATAAGGCGACGTGGCAATATAAAAATTAGTTTTGTACCAGTCAAAAATGTTTTCGAAACCAACTGGACATATCTCCTAGGGTTTGACGTACACTGCGTCTCTGTTCACGGACAGACGCATTAGTGGAGAATCATCATGGCTCAGTTTATTTTGTTTATAATGTTTGAATGATGAGGCAATTCAAGGCATCACATCTCGATATCTAAGTAAACATTCAATCGGATACTGTTTGACTAGACCGGGATACCCGACATTAAATTATTTAAAACTGAGCCCTACGCATACAGATTTTAACAAAACCTCTCAGGACATCGTGCACAGCGGCGATGACAAGTGAGTCCCTGATGGGTCCTGAATAGTTCAAATAAAAAAAAAACTATAAACAAACACATACAAACTTTTTAGTAATAAAAATGAATAAAACTTTTGTAACACTAATGTGAGAGGACATTTTCAAAGCTAAAGATCATAAAGAAAAGGTTAAGAAATTTGCTGTCTGAGGAGGATTTGGAATCCTACATGTTGCTATCCATTGATAAGGAATCGTTAGAGGAATTAGTTGCAGAAACAATTATTGGCAGATTCAAACAATCATCAAGTGAACAAAAACGATTGCTCTTAATATAGTAGACTGTATCTATATTGTGCTATTTAACTATCTGTTAATGTGTAAATTGTACAGTAAACTATTTAAAAATATCAACCATTTACTTAAAATTCGATTATTATATTTTGTATTTACCTTTGGTATTTACTGTCAGTAATCTGTATAATATATATATACTAATTCCAACAAATACACATTTTTTCCACACAAAAAGAATTAATTGTAGCTTTTTTTCATATGTAATTTTAAAACATTTATTCATACATTAGGAAAAGTAAGTGAGAGCATTGCAGTTGCAGGTGGAACCCCTTTCTCTTCTAGCAACCAATATTTTTAGACTCAGTTCGACACTGATCACCCACATTGAGTATGATTAATGTCACTTATCATACGGGCTTTCTATATTTGGACACCAGCGTCACTTTATTGGCGTTCTACTCAATAATAATAATAATAATTCCAAATGATGCCCCCCCACTGCCAACCAATATTTGGTAATAAGTAAAGGGAATCATAAAGAATGGACTCGAAAGGAACCCAAAATGGATTTGTGTGCCAACTACGATAATCATGCACAAAAGACTGTTAATGAATACTTTTCACATATTTATAAAAAGAATTCTCTTCCGAATTCTCCGTAAAAAAAAAAAATGTAGTCTTAACTAGACGACTTGGTACGTAATTTTTGTTATATACACATTTCTTCCGGGTCAAAACCAGAGACCTAAGGACAGAAATGGCTTCATTCTCCACAGATCGTTTTTGTAAAAGAATAACAAAAACAGCCTTAAGACCCCACAAATTTTACACAATTTCTTCGTAATGTGAGAGCTGTACTTGTGAGTACAATTTTTTGTAGTTCTTCAAGGCATGGGCAACCAGGAATCCTTCAATGAGTCTATCGAAACATTTTCCAGACAATCCGAGTGCTCCAGATACAACTAGAATTACTGATGTCCTCATGTGCCACATTTTTGAGATTTTGATTTCAAGGTCCTTTTATTTTGACAGTTTTTTGAGGATCTTCAAATATGCATTAAAATCTGCACGAACTGGCATATCAATAAGAAAGCTCTTTCTGTTTTTGTGTTCTTTGATCACTATGTTTGGGTGATTAGCTTTGATTGTTCTGTTTGTGTGTATTTTAAAGTCCAATAGAAATTCTTACAGAACATATCTATGTAACCAGATCTGGGTTATATTTATACTAATTTCTTGTTGTTTACTTAACGTAAACGTTGCATAAAAACTGTAAACCCTCGAAGTGGAAATCTCAAAACTATAGAAAAAGGAATTTTTAGGTGGAAAGTGGTTTATTATCTACAAGGCAGCAAAAACGCTTTTATATTATATGACACGTGCTCTAGTCAGAAACTATCCTGGAGAAAGTTGGAAATAAAAATCTACGGGACTATAGGATTCGTGGCATCTTTGACTAAACTAACCTGGCCTTAAGCCCCGAGAAGGACCTCCAATCTGTGGTTGTCTAGGACAGGAAATGGCTTGTAGACTTTAATGCCTCTAAAACGAAACTGATCTCATTTACCCACCACCGCCGTCATTGAAAAAATAAAAGAAAAGAAAATGAAAATTCCTTCTCATCGATATGACAGTTTCGTGTGACCATAATATCAAGGTTAAAATAATTGATAAATTCAAAAAATATATCCATCTCTCGATTGAAGCTTTCAGAATGTGGAATGTTCCAGTTGCTATTGTCACAGTCATTACAGGGGGCGTAGGTCCCTATACAACCAAACAAGGTTCTATATTCAGAAAATCGAAATCAAGCCTAGTATCCAATCGCTTCAGAAGTCTATGTTGCTTGGCACTGTAAATATTTCGTGAAAGGTGATCCCTATTTGAAGTCGTACGACTTGAGCGAAAAGATTCATAATGCAAGATTTCTGATTGAAGACAAAAATTTGCGAAAGAAATTAACAATAGACAAAGTAATGGTTCCTCATGTACTCAATTTATGAAGAGTGAACCTAAAAAAGGAACCGAGATTTTCTTTGCCAGAATAAATATTAGATATTTATACATTTTTCTCTTCAGTCAATCAATACTTTATTCTTTCCTTCATTTCTTTCTTTCTTTCTTTCTTTCTTTCTTTCTTTCTTTCTTTCTTTCTTTCTTTCTCCAACTCTCCATGAAGATTTCATCTGGTTTCGTGCTCCTGCTATATATTTAGAATTTCTTGATAAAATTTAAAGAAGAATCTGCAATATTATCTGTCCTGACCTGACATCTCGGCTTCAGTCACTTTCCCACCGCCGTAACAGAACTTCCCAATAAATATTTTCATGGTAATTGTTCTGATGAGATTTCCTGTTTAGAACGTAGACATTACGAATTTAACCGCGCTACTAGATTAGCAGTTAGAACTTTACAGTTGAAATTCTTAGATATAACCGTAAGTTCTATGCCAACAGTTTCTTCTCTCTTATTTCTCTCTTGTGAAAGTGTCGTCTGTCTTGGTTTCCAGTTAAATTTGATCTTCAAAAAATGCAATATCAATTATTATCTTCCGTATTCTAAATCCCTGTTCTTTTATTGTTCTTTCTCTTGTATAATGTTTTCCTTTTTCTCAAATTCTTTCACAGGCAGTAAGTTTTTGTGTCGTAGTGGCTTTATCGCCTTGCTTGGAGTGAAATGATTGCTACTTTCATTCCTATACTAGATCATAGTTTCTTTTTTGGAAATGATTGTCTTACTTCTTGGAAAAATTGGTAGATCAGAGTTTATCAGCTGAGGTGGGGGTCTTCTCGGAGGTAGATTTCAGACTTTCAGGGTGGGGATTTTTCACTAGTTTTTCATTGATTGTAATCTTCATTACAATAAAATCTATTTAAATACCCTGACCTTTTACTGAAAGTTTTGTTTAATGGATTACAATACGCTAGTATTTTATTGAACTTAGTTTGATCCTGACTGGGTCCTCCAGTCGCATCTAAGCTACACTTAGAAAATTACCATTGTATTGAACTTTTCGTTTATTGAGTATACTTCCATTTATTTATTTAATTAGTTATAAATAAAAACAAATTACTGTACATGTATTCAAGTATAAAAAATCCATCAAAGTTTTCCATTGATATTAAAAATGTAAAACTCTCATCTATCTACATATATATATATATATATATATATATATATATATATATATATATATATATATATATATATATATGTAATAAAAGAAGAGAGAAACCGGAAGCGTTTTTGTTCTAATGTGGATTATTTTTAAAAAATATATTATGCATTATTTTCCATAATTTTGCTACACGAGTTTCCGGTGTCGCAACCTTCATCAGGCAAAGAGTAGATATTTTCACATATTATTAAAAGGAATTAATTTTTCTTATGTTTTTCGATGTTAAATATCCTCGATATTAGATATTCTCTTTTTTGTGTGTTAGTGACCTAAATGTCTTTCTTGAACTGGCAGTGAAAGTATTCTGCGTGAAGGGTAATAAAACAATTAAAATTGGTCCGAGAAAGGGCGAGAAAGATATCTATATTCTTATCTTTTATCTGTGCGTTCTTAGATCTATTTTCATTTTTTTGTGTTTTTGTCAGCATGCGTACGCATACGTATATTCACTCTCCTTATATACATACTGTCTTATTATAAGGAATTAGTATACACATATGAACATATATATATTTGTGTATTTAGACAGAAATCCTTCTTTCATGCACATTTCATTGACAGACAAGGTGCATTTATTTAGCTTTTTATACAATTTCTCCTGCGATCTAATAATTTTATTCTTTTCGGATGTTAAATTATATAAAAACTGTCTAAATATTCTTTTTATCAGAGGGCTTTCGGCTATACATTTAGCCATTTTCAAGGATTATATATTTTAGCTGTTAAATAAGAAATACACGCAGACTCAATCTAAAACCTTTCTGGCCATAGCTCAATTAGATCTCATTTAAATATTCATGGAGACCTACCGGACACTATTTGGAACATACTTATTGACAACATTAATATAATAGCATCATCTACATGCAAAAAAGGCTAAAAGTAATGGAAGCATTATTAATAAAAAAAAAAAAAAACAATAATATTAACTTTGAACATGGACAATATCTTGACTCTATTTTGAAAAATGAAAAGATTTTATAAAACATACATACAACAAATTTTATGCGAAATTGTATAAAAAGTAAATAAAAGCACCTTGTCTGTCGTATTCAATGGAATGATATATATATATATATATATATATGTGTGTGTGTGTGTGTGTGTGTGTGTGTGTGTGTGTGCACGCGTGCTAATATGGAAAAGAATGAAGATTTACAATAATATATATATTTTATTTGAAATGCACATTTTGAATCGGACAGTCTTGGAAAGATGGAATGATATTCTGGGGAAAAAGGTGTATATGGGAAAGAATATGCACTAGGCAAAAATGGTAGAGAATCACCGTTGTTTAGGATGCCGAATTTCTCTTTAAGATCATTCTTCTCCTAATTATAAATACGGAAATTAATTACGAAGATCTGATTAATGATCAAATTAAATTTTTCCGTACATACGTTTATCAAAAAGAAGATTGAACGTTAATAAATGCTGGGTAGCTCAAACTCTAATTTTTAATTAGTCAAGCAACTTAATAAAAATAGTTTTAATAGTTGTTGGGCTTAAAGATGTAGGTAAACTGTTTGGGACGATGAGGAAAATGTAAAAAATGTATATCCATTTGAAATTTACGAAAATATATCACGGGAAAATGTCTTTAAAAGAATTCAAGTCTCATTAATTTTAATTACCAATACTCTTAATTAAGATTAACTTGCATTTAATTATTTCTGGTTCGTTCTAGGTGTTTAATCACTATCTATCAATCACCGTGCACGAATATATATATATATATATATATATATATATATATATATATATATATATATATATATATATATATATATATATATATATCGTTTAATATGCACATTAAATTAGATATGCATATAATTATTTACATATGCAATGGAAAGTATTTACAACCAGAAAATTACTCCCGCGCTGTTGAAACCTTTATCGTGAAAAAAATAAATTATTAAATTTAAGATTAAAATGAAATTTAAAATTAAATAAAAAATACAGAAAAAAATACTGAATTTTAATTTTTAATTTTAAACATTTTATCAATTTCACACAAGAATTGTCCTATTTTATTTTTAATTTTCAGACATTTATTTGCGAGGCGCGAAATGGTCGAATTGGTGATATACGTCACGTGTTACGCTTATGTGTGCTTATGTAGCGGCGTGTGTATACGCATCTCGGTGTGTTTGCGTGTGTGTATTTGTACCTTAGCCTTTTCATGTCATATCTTTTCGATCTGTCCATAATCTATAAATCCATCTATATAAGTTTGTTCATATCTATCTATCTATCTATCTATCTATCTATCTATCTATCTATCTATCTATCTGTCTCTGTGTCTGTCTATCTATCGGTCTGTCTGTCTTCAGGCAGTTGAGACACCAATCAAAATGCTCATAAGAACAATTGCCATGTAGAATAATTGCAGAAACAACAGAGTAAAGCCACGTCATGTTGGTGACTGAAGTTGAGATGCCAGGTCAAGATTGATTACATTGCAGATTCTTTTTGGGATTTTGTCAAGAATCTCGTGATAAGTAGGAAGAACACCAGACAACTATGGCAACAGTTTTCAATTCACGGACGAATGGTAGATTTATAAATGTGCAAAATAGATTATGAAGTGAAATATTTTCTGTTTGACAATCTGGAAAAATTCTGTGTAAGGCGTTTCGTCCAGCAGAAGGACTTCATCGGAATAAAGTAAGGCTTTTCTTAAAGAAAACATGAAAATCAATGTTCCTCATAATTATTTACCGACGGGAAGTGTTGAAGATGTGCAAACGCCAAATTTTAAATTTATGAGATTTAATTTATCTTAATTAAATTTTTTTTCCTACCAGATGTTTCTGGACACACGTCTTAACCAAGGGCGCGAAAAAGATATTATATTAATGTAAATGCTAAAAAATGATTGCAACGACCCACTTCCCAAAATGCACGCATACTCTTTTATATATATATATATATATATATATCTGTGTGTGTGTGTGTGTGTGTGTGTGTGTGTGTGTGTGTGTGTGTAATTTTTATGAATATTATTTATATATTATATATGCGCGGTATTTATTGCAAAGCCCTAAATATCAGTGATAGAGCTAACATATTTATTTGGATAACCCAGGGTCGCAAACTCACATCAATCCAACTATATATATATATATATATATATATATATATATATAGAATACACTAGTAAACTCGTAACCTCAAGCATATTTTTCTGACAAGACTTTTCTTGAATATTCAGGCCGGTAGATACAGTTGTATAAAAATTACTGTTTAATTAAAAACAAGATCATCTACTCGAATATGCCAATCCATCAAAAATAAAATTGAAACAGAATGATATATATGATGTTAAGTATAAGCCTTCTCCTTGTTTGCATTCTCTCCAAGATCTTATCGTTGCTCAAATGCTCGGTCCATGATATCCTTAGCATCCTTATATAGAAAAACTACATCTTCGACGCCTTATTCATCTTTGAGGAAATCGTCCAACATTCGCTGCCGTAAAGGAGGACAGATTTCACGTAACAGCTCAACGCTCTTATCTTTGTCACCAAAGAAACCCTCCCGTCTCGTAATATTCAGCCAAGATCCCAATACGTCTACAGATCTCAGTGCCGCATTTACCGTCTTCTATCAAAACAACCTGCTAGATTTTAGTGTCCCCGTCATGCAAATCGCATTTCGGGTTCATCTTTTTTACTGATAACCATGCATTCTGTCTTTTTGTAGTTTGTGCTTAGTCCCTTCTTCTCATCGACCTGAATATTCGAGAAATACTATAGAAGGAAAGTATTCGCTTTTCGACAGGATTCGAACCTGCGTCTGCCTGAGCAGAGGAAACTATCTGTAGGTTTGAGAAGCTTTACTCGACTGAGCTACAGAAAACGATTACGAAACAGTGTCTTCATTGCGTCTTCAAACGTTATTTTTCTCGTCATAGATTCTTGAAATTTTAATATATTCTCAGTTTCGTATCCACTATTTAATAGAAAATAGATGCATTAATATATAAAGTTGCAGGAATAAATTAAAATACATATGTATGTTCCACAAGTTTGTATCCGTTATCAATAACACATTTCAAAAAAACATATTTCGTTTCTCATTATATTTTTTCGTCTCGGATGCTACTTGAATTTTACCAAAAATAAAATAATTTCCATGCCTGAAGATGACTGAATGTACAGTCGAAAGTACTTGCGTATTTAAGGAAGACATAACAGAGTTTATAATTTAAAAACAAAATCAAGTCTCATATCATTCATCGAGTGATTAGTGGGTTAATGCATCTTTAAAAATTTTGTTAGCAATGGAATTTCGCCATTTTATATTATTAACTTTACTAATTTAATTATTGTATGAATGATTCATTGTAATATATATATATATATATATATATATATATATATATATATATATATATATATATATATGTATATTAACCACAAACCATTTTTTTTGGTTGTAACGTGGATTTTTTTTTAAATATATTATGCTTTATTTTCCCTAATTTTGCAACACGTGTTTCGGGTTTCCCGACTTTCTTCAGGCAAAGAGGGGATATTTCCACATATTATTAAAATGAATTAAATTTCCTTATGTTCTTCGATGTTAAACACTCTCGATAGTAAACATTCTTTTTTTTGTGGGGGAGTGTTTTTCTTGAACTGGCAGTCAGAAAGTTCTTTTGCTTGAAGGGTAGTAAAGCAATTAAGATTTGTCCGAGAAAGGGTAAGGAAAGATATCTGTATTCTTATCTTTTAATGACCCCTGTGTGTTCTTAGATCTATTTCCATTTTTTTTGTATTGTGGGTTTTTTTTAATATGCGTATGTATATCTATATTTCCTCTCCATACATACATACGGTCTTATTATAAGGAATTAGTATACACACATAGAGGGGCACACACACACGCACACACACACACGCACACACACACACACACACACACACACACATATATATATATATATATATATATATATATATATATATATATATATATATATACACACTCTTCCTATGTGTGTGCTTGTGAGTAGTCTGTTTTGCTATGTGTAGATATATTCGTGTACCACAAATACCCGCGTGTGAGTGTGCACGCATGCATATATATATTTAAAAATTAAAAGAAAATTAATTTTGATAATTGTATTTAATATAAATTTACCGGAAAAATATAGGGTGGCATATAAACCATATTTATTCTTAGCTAATAGTTTAATATGAAGTAAATCTATCTATCTATCTATCTATCTATCTATCTATCTATCTATATCTATATATATATATATATAAATATATATATATTCTGAACCTTTAAATATTTTGACACGGTCTGTTTCCTTAAGAAACGATTATCAATGTTAGGAAAAATCAATAAGAAATCGTTGTAATTATAGAACCAGCAGGCACAATAACTGAAAACTCTCTCCACCAGTATATGTGAATAGAACTTGACATAGATCTGTATAGATTTTATATTGGTATTTACGTGAAAGCCACTCTCTCCAGGGCATGTTCGGTGATGCAATTCAAGAGTTTTTGGTTGAAATTATTTACTAAATTTATCTCTGCATAATGTCTAAGCTGTTTAGTTTTACCTACTTTCTTTTTATGTGCCGTGTCCTTTCAGGACGTAGGCGATCAAGGCTCTCTGTTTACCCCTATCCTTTGTAGGTCTCAATAAGTGTCGTGCCTCTGCCAACTCTCCCAGACCACGTTCTGCCATCCAATTGCTTAAGCCTGCCAGGTATGTAATGCTTTGCTTTCCTTTGTCTCTTTTATCTTCCATTCGGCCTGTGAGTATCAGATTCCCCAAGGCCTTCATTACGGGTCCCGGAAACTTCAGCTGCCTCTTCCTGATGTTAAGTATAAGTCTCCTCCTTGTTTGCATTCTTTCCAAAACCTCATCGTTGCTCACACGCTCGCTACATGATATCCTTAGCATCCTTCTGTAGAAACCATATATTCGCTTCCTCGAGTCTCTTCTTCATCTCTGAGGAAATTGTCCAACATTTACGAATGTAAAGGAGAACAAATATCACAGAGCAGCTCAGGACTCTTTTGTTTGTCACCAAAGAAATCTTCCTGTCTTGTAATACTCTGCCCGGCTTTTGCAATGCATCCTTGGCCATCCCAATCCGTCTTCGGATCTCAGTGTCGCACATACCGGCATTCGTTAAAACACTTCCCAGATACTTAAACTTCCGCACATGATGAATTTTAGTGTCCCTGGCCTGCAAATCGCATTTTGGGCTCATGCAACACGTACGATTTTTCCGAAGGTTAAGCCAAATTTTAAGAGGAAATTTTGGTTAGAAATAAAGAAATTAGTGCTTAACTATTATGCAACATTGGTTCTCTTGGATTGCATAGATTACCGGACAATCTTCTCAGAGATGAAGAGACAACAGAATAGGGTTCGACACAAGGAGTTTGACAATACCATGGGAGGAATATGCGAATAAAGAGGAATTTCTTTTAAAGAAAATGGAAACGAAAACATATATATATATATATATATATATATATATATATATATATATATATATATATATATATATATATATAAGCAAATATATGGATATAGATCCGACAGTATAAAGAAAAATATACGGAAAAACAAAAAAAAATCATAATATGCAATTATGCTGTTTTAATGTTAATATAATGCCAGCGTCGGACGTTTCGGTCTAATAGACCATCTTCAGGACATATTCATAAAAACATAATTGAATTGAATATGGTCTATGTTAATTATGTTTTATGAATATGTCCTGAAGATGGTCTATTAGACCGAAACGTCCGACATTGACATTATATTAACATTAAAACAGCATAATTGCATATTAGGATTTTTTTTGTTTTTTTTTTATATTTTTCTTCATATATATATATATATATATATATATATATATATATATATATACTTAAAATCAGAAAGACCAATTGAAATTTCTAGAGCACATAAAGAGGAAACAAGGCTTGGAGAATATGACCCTCATAAGGATTATTGATGGCAAGAATACACCGAATAATTTACCTAATGAAATAATTTTCAGAAATGGGATTAGAGAAATAATAATATATATATATATATATATATATATATATATATATATATATATATATATATATATGAAAAAAAAATGGAAAAAAAATATCCGAATATGCAAGTATGCCGTTTTAATGTTGTTTCAATGTCGACGTTAAAACAGCATAGTTGCATATTCGGATTTTTTTTCCATATTTTTCTTCATACTGTCGGATATATATCCACATATTTGCTTACATATATATATATATATATATATATATATATATATATATATATATATATATATATATATATATACGTACTAAGCGCTACAAGGACAGGGATGTGGAGAGGCATGATTTCATATATCCTGAAAGAACACTCCACTTAGAAGAAAAATAAATATTGGCAAAGAAGTATATTAAGTTGGAAAACAAACATTTACTGAGTAAAATTAATTGTTCATTTTTTTTAGGACGTCTCAAATTAGGCCGGTCGTTCTACATTGCATTACTTAATAAAATAAAATAAAAATAGGGATTAGCATCTCAAACACGTGTACCCAATAAAAGAGAAAACGTTCATGTTTTAGTACTGTGCTTATTAGTAATGTTCTGTCCTGGGTATGACGATAAACTAAATCCGGCAGCAAGGCCACTGATCGAGCGATTGGAGCTTTTGAGGATTGTGGAACCAAATATTAATTGCTATTGTTCCCAGGTCCAACGAATACACGGCCGCAATTTTCGACGGATTTGCACCAAAATTTACATGCACATGCTCTAAGTTAGCGGGAATTTGCATTTCCCAACTCCCATCGATAGTGGAAATAATCGATTTTTCATGCTTCTACGGCAGTTTTCATGTAGTTTGCGGCCATTTTCTACTGGCCAGCGTGAGAGCCAACAGCTGACTGACACGAATGTTAACTAGCATGCTAGCATGCAAAAAAAATCGATAGCTGCATTCGTCACAAGTGGGAAAAATTTAAATCTGCATGGCACTTTACTCCAATTGGCTCATTTGCTTGCTTAAACTCAACGTTGATTCTGATTCCTCAGAACTGGGTTGGGTGTGAAAAAGTATTTGTTGTTAACATTCTTTTTTCATTCGTTTTTTTTTCAGTTACGAGTCCTTTTTTAAAGCTGATCGTTTTGTGGTCATTTTGTTTAGTTCTTTTTTTGTAACAGATTTAATGTTTAGTATAGAGCTTAGAAAAAATTCGCAGTGTGAGATAGGCAAGAAGTAAGGCATGTAGCAACATCAGCACAGCAAAGGGCACTCTTTTAAAGGCAAGGAAGGGGAAAATATTTTAAGTCAAGTGATAGCGATTGCTCTATGAGTCGTACGATTTTTGAATCAAGCACGGGCAACGCCGGGCCATGCTGCTAGTAATATCCTACAATTGCTTAAGGAAATCAAACTGTATTCCAAAATATCACTGCAACATAAAACACATGCATAACCACCTCTGGTAATTATGTCCACACAAACATATATATAAACAAAAGCTGAGTATCATCTACCATATATTCAATTGTGAACCATTACTGTTTAGAAGACAAAGGAAAGTGTATGAACCGAGCGACATGCTAACTTAACTACTCCATATATATATATATATATATATATATATACTCTTCTCCATATATATATATATATATATATATATATATATGTGTGTGTGTGTGTGTGTGTGTGTGTGTGTGTGTCTGTGTGTGCGTGTGTGCGTGTATGTTTTGCGTGTCTGTGAGAGAGAAAGACAGAAATAGAGAGAGAGAGGGGTGAGTAGATCGATAGATATGAAGAGGATGAGATCGATAGATAGATACAGTTTGGGTGCTTGTTTGTGTAATTGTGCAATGCAATATGTATCTTTATTCTCAACACAGGCCACATGAATAAATGCAATCCCTGCTGCATTGATTGCTTTCGATATATATTTCAAAATGGCGTCATTTGTCGTTATGTGGGCCACCATAAGCGCTAAGTTATCTAGTGATAAACAAATGTTTTGTTTCGTAATTGCCCACTGATGAGAATTAAATATATATATATATATATATATATATATATATATATATATATATATATATATATATATGGTTAAGCTCCGTGTAGTTGATTTGCTGAACAAAATTACTGAGGAGAGTGGAAAATAATTCGTCAGCCCAAAAGATACAGAGATGCTTTTGAACTCCATCGAATCAGGAAAGTGATGAATGAGCGATAATAATTGTCGTAAAAATAACATAAGCGAAACCTCAAGAAAAGATTATATGAACACAAAAGAGACATTCTACAAAACAATACATCAAATGCATTATTTGCTCAGCGTTACGAAACTGACCACAATTTTGACATAAATAATATTACTCTGATCAAAATAGAAAACGATTCACTAAAACGAACATGTTTAGAGAGTGCCTTGATCACAAGGTAATCCAAAGTAAATTTGTAACTTGGCACTTAAAACATTTCACCAATTCTGGCAGAACTTCTGTTATCACAGTGTGCGATATTTAATATCAAAAGTGTTAGAAACAAAAAGAAAAAGAATCTACATGAAATGGGACTAGATTTTATGAAGGTTTTATCTAAAAAAAAAAATAAATAAATTAAAATTCCCAGCATCCCTCATTCGTGCGCATGTGTAGTAGGCGCACCAACATATCAAATTTAGTCCGATTAAGTTTTAAAGCACGAAACGGAAAACATTTTCTATTTTGCCATAGTTTTTTTCCACAATATTGTTCATGATATATAAAGATTTATTTATCGTTATCCCATATATATATATATATATATATATATATATATATAAAAGAGAGAGAGAGAGAGAGAGAGAGAGAAACCTATTTAATAGCTATTTGAATGCGATAAAATCTGATATCTATTCTATGTAAATTTATATATATATATATGTGTGTGTGTGTGTGTGTGTGTGTGTGTGCGCGCGCGTGCGCTCACACTGTGGTCCTGAACTTCAGTGACTTTCCTACCGCCATAAAATGACTTTTCTGTGTCGTTTCTATAAATACTTTCATGATAATTATTCTGATGAACTTATCTCTGATACTGGGTTTTATAAATTGAAGCGCAGTACTAGATTGGCGGTAAGGTCTCATCATTTATATTTAGAATAGCCAGATGTAACCGTAACTTCTAAGCTAACCGTTTTTTTTCGGCATCCTATATACCAGTCTACTTTGATCTCCCAAAATTTCAATGCAATGTCAATCGTTATCTTCAGTCTTTTTAATTATTTTTCTCATATATTCTAACGGTCCGTAAGTCCTTGCTTATAACTGGCTTGATTGACTTGCTTGGGGTGAAATGATTAAAAAAAGGTATAGTTATATCAAAGTAAACATTAATAATATATATATATATATATATATATATATATATATATATATATATATATATATATATATATAACTTGGACTTGCCTGTTGGTATAAGGGTTCCTATTTTGCAACGTACAACTATCGACAGCCGGATGATTGGAATCATTAGGAAAAAGGCAGCCATTTAAAATTTGATTTAAAATACACACACACACAAACACACACATATATATATATATATATATATATATATATATATATATATATATATATATATATATATATATATATATATATATATATATTAAATACACACACACACGCTACACATATATATATGTGTGTGTGTGTGTGTGTATTTGACCTAATATTTACATACACACACACACATATATAATTATTTATTTGAAAATTATAACATAAATATGTTATAAAATCACTACAAAAATAGCTATTTTATTTCAACACCTCTGGTGTCTTATCAAGTGATGATGTTGAATACATACATATATATATATATATATATATATATATATATATATAATATTTATATATATATATATATATATATATATATATATATATATATATATATATATATATATATATATATATATATATACATTTGTGTGTATGTCTGTGTTTATATATATATATATATATATATATATATATATATATATATATATATATATATATATAGGTGTGATGAGTAAATCATCGCCACTTTTCATTTAATTTCGCGCATGCGCGTTTTTTTTTTTATTTTGTCGACCGCACATTATAATAGGGTCAGTTGGGCATCGTCTGTGAGAAAAAGAGCTCTACGACGCAATTCACGCCAAAAATTTAGAAACAGCCTGCTGTAATACTTGGCATTCGCGCCTCCAATACAAATATTGCAATGTTTGCGCGTCAATCTGACGCCAGTGCAGAGGATTCAGAAAGAGTTGGATGATCTCAACATCATGGTGTTTGGCGTGATCTCTAGTCATGGCGACGCTATGTTTCCATTCATCTTCCCACAGAGCCTCAGACTCAATACGGAGGCCTACATCAAGTGCCTTGAGGAGGTAGTGCTATCCTGTGTCAAGACGGTGGCTGCCGGAAAACCTATTTCTGGTAACACGACTCTGCATCATGCTACGCAAGCAGGAGAATCCAGTCATGTCTGTCAGACAATTTCTGCAACCGCATCACCCTTTACATCTGGCCACATAACTTTCCAAACTGCAACCGCCTTGATTATTATATGTGGGGTGCATTTGGGCGAAAGACTAAAAAAACTCCTTGTAACACCAAAGATGAAATAAAGGCAAGGATTATGGCAGCATCCAGCAGCTTAAAGAAGGAGACCGCACAGAAGAGTTGCAGGAAATTCCGAAGTCGTCTGGAGGCCGTAGTTGAAGCCAATGTCCATTTTATTGAGTAAATTTACTCTTTAGTATTTCAAGATGTTTTTGCGTAATTTTGCTAAATATATCTGTCAAAATGAGATGTCAGTGTTATTTTCATTTTTGCGTCATTTCGACGACAATCTATCCACCGGATCCAATACATATATGTGTATGTGTGTGTGTGTGTGTGTGTTTATACATAATATATTTAGGCAGACGTTCTTTGTTTAAAAATGTTTTACTTGTCAGAACTGACAGAAACATGTGAGTCTCGTCCTGTGTCGAATATATGGTTTGATAACTGAATATATATATATATATATATATATATATATATATATATATATATATATATATATATATGTGTGTGTGTGTGTGTGTGTGTGTGTGTGTGTGTGTGTGTGTGTGTGTGTGTGTCTGTCTGTCGGTGCGTACGTGTGTCTGTGTGTAGAAAGAGGAAGTCTTATAGAGAGAATCTGACATGGCAGAGAGAAGATTCAGAGAGGTAAGAGGCAGAGGGAAAGAGGAGATTTCGAAAAGCTGAAAGAGATAGAGAGTAAAATAAAGAGGCAGCGAGATAAACAGAAACAGAGAAACGAGAGAGAGACAGCGAGAGAGAAAGAGAGAGAGGGGAGAGAGGGGGGAGAAAGAAAGAAAGAAATGTGTTACTGAATTGATAATTCGGCGGCGATGCAATTTTCCCGCCTAACATCAATCGAATTCTTCGGCACCAGGTGAATCTCAACAGACATTCCCTGCCCGTTACTTACTATTTTTTTAATATACAGGGTTATTCAAAAAGAAAGAAAAGGTCTCGAATATTTAATAAAAACAAATGCTAAGTGAGAGAAACACATTCAACATATTATTGGATAAGGTGTAAAGTTTATTATTTTAAGGTTACACTTTGCAAATTGCAGTACACAAAACGACTTTACTTTTGCTGTGGTCATTTTAAGAGTCGGAACAAATTATAAAATAATAAAAAAAAAAATCAACAAAAAGAAGCATTTATGCAAGATTGAATAAAATTTTTCATTTATTTTAATAAATTTGAATTTCTTTCTATTTTCCGAAATCTGCAAAAATATAAAGAAAGATGAGTTTGATTTAAAATCCAGAGTTCTTTAGAATTTATTTAAAAAAAAATTAATTATTTTTTAAAAAATATATTTCCATCGCGACAGAAAAATTACTAGGTTTCAAATCCAAAACTTAAATCTGAAATTAAAATTAAACTTAAAATTTGAAGTTTCATTACATTTTCAAGCGATGCTGAAAATAAACTTCGAAAGAAATGATTTACTCTATAAGCCAAATAGTATTATATATTTTATTTTGGCTAGGTAATGAGAATTCAGATTTTTTTTTTATTAAGTGGGTGTTGGCTTTTTTAAGGATTAAAAACATAAATTCTCATTACCCCACCAATTTAAAATACATAACACTATTTAGCTTATAAACAGAATAAATCTTTTTTTTTTTTTTTTGAAGTTTATTCTTAGCATCGCTTGAAAATGGACCGAAACTTCAAAGTTTAAGTTTAATTTTAATTTAAGATTTAAGTCTTGGTTTCGAACCAGAAATTTCTCTGTTGCGATGGAAACATATTTAAAAAAAAAATAATTATAACACACACACACACGCAGGCAAACACACACATATATGTATGTATGTGTGTACATTATTAATTATTAATAAATTATGTGTATATTGTTAATTATTAATAATTAATTATTACAATATAATTAATTTATTTATTTGTTAAACGTTATTTTTAATGGATACTCATATTTGAGGAGATGCTTTGTTCTAATTTATTTATTTCAATCTACCAGACTGAATATTCGAGAAATCTTTTTCGAAAAATATTCGCAACCAATTTTCACGAATATTCAGGCCAGCAGATGGCAATAAATAGATATACTGTTTCATAAATAAATAAAACAGAGCATCTACTCTAAGAACGTTTAAAAAAATATGCCGGATTTAATCCATTTCCATATATATATATATATATATATATATATATATATATATATATGTACTCATGAATATATTCATATATGTATACAGATGAAATAGCCTCTTCCACATGTAAAAAATTCTAAAAATTATGGAAGCATTAATAATATAAAAGAAAAAAGCCAACACTCAATAATATCAACTGTGAATACGGCCACAGTATGCTGACCGTGTTTGGAAAATAAAACAGTCCTATAACACTAGATACATGCAGTAAACTATCCATACATTCAGTTAAAAATAAAATAAAATCAGCCTTGATAATGACTAAAAGTATAGCCGAAAGCGCTGGGACAAACAGAACATTTGGACAATTTCGACAGAATTTATGCCCGGAAGAGAAGAAAATTATGCAAGAAAGATTAAATAAAAATCTTAACAACAATACCTTGTCAGTCGTTTTTAAGAAGTCTTATATAAAAAGGGGATTGCTGCCAAAAACACAAACACACACACACACACACACACACATATATATATATAACATAGAATTGAATACAATATGGGAACACACACACAGACATATATATATATATATATATATATATATATATATATATATATATATATATATTGCATAGAAATGAATACAATATGGGAACCAGTAATAAAGAGTGCCAGAGAAAAGTGATAATAACAAAATTTGCAATATGAGCTCTGGTAAAAACATGCACTGATAACAGCAAAAAAATGCAATATGAGCACTGGTAATAAAAGAAAATGTGGTTGCTGAAGACATTAGGTTTATATTACCCAGAAATTCATACACAGATGTCCTCAAGGACACATGGTACAGTGGATAAATGCGTCGGCTAGATCCAGTGACAGGACCCAAAACAGTGTTAAGGCGGTGGTGAACTTGGAGGCGATGGAGGACTTGGAGAGCGGAATTAACAGGAGATAACTGATATCCATTAAAAGCATGGCACGTGGAACTAGAACAGTCTACCCCAGTGAGCGAAATAAAGGGTTCAGTTCGACATTCCAACCACTTGAAGACGGCCGGAGTGTACAACGGCCGAAAACGTTGTAATAAATATGGCGACAAAGATGAGGAGAATAGTCTTAATAATGTAAATAGTGATATTTGTTTATATACCTATATGTGTGTGTCTGTGATAGAGCTGACGTAATAGTGGGAAAAGATGGAGAAGGAATAGGGAAAGAATATAAGGCGACGAGAAAACGATGAAATAGAGAAATAAGCACAACATCCCACACATGACCCCAAACACAAACGTAGGGGCGAACACACACAAGCAAACAATGAAGAAAAATTCGACTTAATACCAATGAAAAGCCTACCAATTATTTTTAAAATTAATATAAAAATAGGGAAAATGAGAAAATCGGCAATTGCTGAAACATCCTGACGAGTGAACCGAACGATTACAAAAAAGGTGGTTCGTCTATGAATATATATTCGACTCTGCAATCGTATTTGACGTATGAGGGTCAAGCAGATCAGCCCGACAGCAGCACATGTGATTTTATTATAGTGGTGAAGGTTTTGTGCAAAACCAGCCACACTTTTTGAAGGGCCGAATAGAGAAACCTGGTGCACTACCTGCCACAGCGTCTCCAAACGCCCCTCTGCATGTTTTGAATTCAGAGTTGTTATTCTCTCATCCAAGGCTAAAGAACCCAGTCTGTCCTGCTATTTACTCTCTGTCTCTGAATTTGTCTATTTGAACTCTGTCTGTCTCTCTGTCAGTCTCCACCGTCCATGTTATATATATATATATATATATATATATATATATATATATATATATATATATATATATATCATAAATAATGAACTATTCCGTTTTGATCGCGTAAAAAGACAAAAGATATATCAAAGACGCTACTTGGTTTCAATGAGAAGACGAGAGAATGAAAGAATTGTTTAACGTCTCCTCCCAATACCTCATAAATAATGGAGTATTCCGTTTTGATCGCGTGGTAAGACAAAAGACATATCAGAGAGGGGACTTGCTTTCAGTGACAATAGAAAGAAAAACAGAACGATAGATATACTTAATGTCTCCTGCTATCACCTCATAAAATAATGGACTATTCCGTTTTGATCGCATGGAAAGACGAAAGACAAACCTACTTGGTTTCAGTTGTAAAATAAAAATTAAGAGACGATAGAAGTGTTTAACGTTTGTTTCAGTGAAAGTTATCAATTCCAGGTCTTTTCATTTGTATCCACTTCTTAAAGTAACAACCAGCATTCATATTTATGAATCATAAATCAAATTGTTAAACGAGATTTAACGATGCGATAGGGCAATTTATACGGATATATTATTGTCGTAGAACTCGCCATAAGCTTATTCAATCATTAACTGAAGAATTGGGATTAATCAGAATATTAAAATAGGAAAACTCGGAGATTTTCACAGTTTAAAATAATTTAGTTATTCGTTATGAACCAACACATGATTATAAAAGAAATACTTGCAAAAATATATTTTTTATATATAATAATAATAATAATAATAATAATAATAATAATAATAATAGAAAAAGAAAAAGAAGAATAAGGAGGAGGAGAAAGGGCAGAGTAGGAAGGATATATACCAGAAGTGAAATAATAATAATAATAATAATAATAATAATAATAAGAAGAAGAAGAAGAAGAAGAAGAAGAAACAGAAGAAGCAAAAGAAGAAGAAAAAGAAATGCATATGATCTTAGGTTGTTGTTTTTTGTTTGTCTTTTACAAATATGATCAGTGGAAAACGTCCTATCATATCTGAACTTAGATCTCTGGTTGGGAAATGCGTATACAGCAGAAATCAAAGGAAATAATAATAATAATAATAATAATAATAATAATAATAATAATAATAATTTTTAGACACCGCAAAGACAATGTGTCTCTTTATTGACATGGCAGTCCCTGCAGACTGCAATGTATCTTTGAAGATCAAAGCTATCAAAATACAAAGACCTTGAAATCGAAATCTCAAAAATGTGGCACATGAGTATATCAACATTTTTGGAGCCCTAGGATTGATTGGAAAAGATTCCAACAGATTCATTGAAGGGTCCCTGGAGACCCATGACTTAAAGAAATACAAAAAATTGTTCTCACGAGTACAGCCCACACTTTACGAAAGGCTTTATCTATATAAAATATGTGCGATTTTTTTTTCAAATATGCTCAGTGAAAAATGTCATGATACCATTTCTCACCTTAGGTATCTGGTCGGAACCCAGAAAGAAATTAGTATACACCAGAAACCAAAAGAAATAATAATAATAATAATAATAATAATAATAATAATAATAAATGGATAATAAATGAATAACTATATTCGACGAGAATTTAAAAGTTATGGCAATATTATTAAAAATACAAAAAGAAGAGAAAAAAAAAGGAAATATTTTTGGTGTTTTGAGAAGAATTGTTGTCGCTTGACCTCCATTCAGAATTGCCAGCATGTAATGTCAACGAATAAACAAAAAATAAAACCGATGTTAATATTTTTTTTTTTTAATTCGAATATCGTAATTGGCTAGAATAAATAAGTAAACGTGTGAAAAAGACAAGAAAGGGGAAAAAATGAATGAAATAAAAGAATCAAAATGGCGTGGAGAAGGCTGAAAGAACGAGACGAAATTGTTTGGTAGTGTTGTATATGAAGCCCGCCAAATTTATTTCCCAAAGAATGCCGGACACACACACACACACACACACACACACACACACACACACACACACACACACACACACACTTCTGGGTCTTATACGCGAAATTGAGATATCTGGTAGGCTAATGTTTACCCAGTCGCCGTAGACAACCGGTACTTGAAAGTCGTCTGAATGCAGAGAGATCGTGGTGGGAGGAGCTTATGTGCTATTAAATGCCGCGATGATTCTTGGACTTCTGCCGAACAGACGCACAAAAAAAGAAAGAGGCCAAGACGAAGAGAACGGGCAGAAAAGAAAGAAAGAAAGAAAGAAAGAAAGAAAGAAAGAAAGAAAGAAAGAAAGAAAGAAAGAAAGAAAAGGTAAATAGGAGAGAAAAAATAAATAAATAAAAAAAGGAAGAAATGGAATGGGAAATAAGGGAAAACTAAAGAAAAACGAAAAAGAAAGGGATACAGAAAAAAAAGAAAGAAAGAAAGAAAGAAAGAAAAGAAAAGAAAAGAAAGAGAAAAGAAAATGAAAAATGAAAGGAAAAAGGAAAATAGATGAGAAAAAGAAAGAAACAAACAAACAAAAAAAAGGATGAGAAAGAGTGGAAAAAGAAAAAAAAAAAACGAAAAAGAAAGGTGTAGAGTAGAAAAAGAAAGATGGGATGAAAGACAGAAATTGCAAATTCAATGAAAAATGGAAATCGATAAAAAAGACAGAAAAAAAAGAATGAAGGAGGAAATGAAGGAGAATAAGGGAAGGGGAGAAAAGAAAGAAAGAAAGAAAGAAAGAAAGAAAGAAAAAGAAAGAAAGAAAGAAAGAAAGAAAGAAAAGTGTAGATTTAATCAGATGAAAAGGAAAAAGACTTTCACTGCATTTATTGAATTGAATTAAAGAAAGAAATAAGGGAAGAAAATTTAGGCGATAGAATGGCGAAATACGCGTGGCCATCATTCAATTTTTGCCCTTTTTTCTCATCAGTGTTGTTTAAATTATTTTATTTTAGGTTAGTATTTTTTATTCTCGCTTCAATGGTGTTTTTTTTTTACATTTTCAATCATTCATACAATATATTTGCTGTATCTATTAATCTTATTTTTTTCGCTTTTCTCCCTCCTATTCAAATTATATTGCACACTTTTTACTTTTCTATCTATCTATCTATCTATCTATCTATCATTTTTATCTATGTCTATTCTGCTCTTTTTTCATATCTATCTATCTATTTTATCTATCTATCTATCTATCTATCTATGTCTATTCAGCACTCTTTTTTCATAATCTATCTATCTATCTATCTATCTATCTATCTATCTATGTCTATTCAGCATTTTTTCATTTTTTTTCTATCTATCTATCTATCTATCTATCCTATTCTATCATCTATTCATCTATTCACATTCATTCTCTATCTATCTATCTATCTATCTATCTATCTATTCATCTCATCTATCTATCTATCTATCTATTATCATCTATCTATCTATGTCTATTCATCTATCTATCTATCTATCTATCTATTCTATTCATATCTCTATTCAGCACTTTTTTTCATATCTATCTATCTATCTATCTATCTATCTATCTATGTCTATTCAGCACTCTTTTTTCATATCTATCTATCTATCTATCTATCTA
>CAHIKZ030004391.1:4082500-4085000 GCA_903632075.3 Acanthosepion pharaonis | reverse complement strand
CATACAGACAGAGAGATAGATGGCCGGGTATAGAAAATATATACATATAAAATAATAGATAGATATAATACGTATGTAGATAGATAAAATACATATGCACATAGATAGACAGACAGACAAAAAGAATATGCATATATATATATATATATATATATATATATATATATATATATATATATATATATATACAAAGTGTAAAAAGAAGGAAAACAATATAAATTCAAACGTTCATAACATTAATTTAAAAAAAAGGCCTAAATATAAGAGTAGAGCAATAGATATTTATTATAAACTGTTACAATGGAATATACAAGTTACCGCGACAAAAATGCATATCATCAGGTGGTGAATCATCGAGGTAACTTGCATGTTCCAATATAACAGTTTATAATATATTTATATATATATATATATATATATATATATATATATATATATATTTTACTCAGATCAATGTTTAAAGTAAATACTGGAAAAAACAATAACAACTACTGGGCTTGAGAAAGCTATTTTCCTAAAATAATTATTTCAAGAGAATGATTCTACAAATTACATCCGATAGCAGTGCTTGCTACCTGGTAAATGAATGGCGAATGTTGGCTTATAAGAGAACGGCAAATATTACCATATATATATATATATATATATGTGTGTGTGTGTGTAGTTATTTTATATGGCGTATAATGCTACACTCTTTATACTGTTTTGTAATTTGAAGTCTTTCTTATTCTAGACTTATATATATATTGAAAATGACAATCACAATGTTGTGTTTATTTTCTATGACCACACTGTTTTTATATATCTATCAACCTATCTATCTATCTATCTAGCAACCTCTCTACCTATCTATCTATCTATCTATCTATCTATCTATCTATCTATATATATATATATATATATATATATATATATATACAACGATACATGCATTTTTATTTATCAAGGATAATTTTCTGGAGAAAATATGATAAATTATGGCCGATGAACTCCTAAATTATGAAACACGTCACATAAAAAGTTTTTTTCACCTCGTATATATATATAATATTTCCCCCTAGTATATATATATATTTCCCCTTTATATATATATATATATATATATATATATATATATATATATATATATATATATATATATATATAGTTTCATGGACAATGCACCTGGCAATCTTCAGGAGCTGTGTTAAGTATTAATTCCCTAACCCCTCTTCCTCGTTCGGGTGAATTACATTCTTTGCTTCACCCTGTCCCAGACTGCACAGCGAGGAATCGGCAAGCTGTCTGTGTACACCGAGTCTACCTATCTTCAATCTTTTAACATTCGATTTTTATGGAGAAATTTTAACTCAGATGACCTCTCCACCAGAACTGTTGCATTGTGGGAAAAATCCAGGGAGAATGTTTTCCCGTTCATTGCAATCTTAACCTCTTCAAGTCTAGGGTCAACAGATATCTATCGTTCATATCCACGTTACTCTAACTACCACAGTGTATGCCCTTACAACAATTTCCCTAGCTATGGATCAAATACTAGAGATTCTTTCTGGAAAAATCATTGTTGATGTCTGAAAATTTTTAAAGCGATATTGATTCATAAAAATTAGTTTTTCTGTCTAAAATATAAATAAACCAGTAATCATTGAATGCAGAAATGATGTATATGTTAAAAGGGTCTCACAGACCGTTGCTACAGAGTTCGATTCTCATTGGGTACCCCTTACTTGTGTCATCGTACTAATGTTAACTTCTGTACTTTTATGGAACATAAGGTTCGTAGGGTATCACGTATATTACAGTCATTGCAGACGCAAGGGTATGTCTAAGGAAAAATAGTTTCAGGTAGCCTATTTTTCTTTAGTCTGGTTTTGAATTTGAGTTTTTCTATAGCGGTTGCCATCTCGATGCAAGAAAGACGATTTAGCTCTGTTATATAACACATAGATTCCGGGAGCATTTGATGTATCCATACTGTCTCGAATTATGCGAAAGTTTCAGTAACAGACTCGGCCGAAATTCGAACTCAGGTACTCTGAATCCTCTTTCGGAGTCACTACCCGCACATCCAACGTTGGGATGGCTATTTTACTTAAATTTGTTCGGCATATGAGAATTTGTTTCTCTTATTTTGAATATTTCCAGTAGATTGTGTTTACTTTGTTGAGGTATCTTATATTAGCGTATCAATCACAATGAGTTTTTTTTTTGTTTTTGTTTTTTTTTTAACAGGAAATATGCGACCGATGTGTCCTCAAATATGTTGATGACAATCATAAAAAAAAGAGAATCAAATGGAATTATTGAAGCAGACGACACATTCATATTATCCCTGTGTTCTCCATTCTATCAAACATACAATAGGAGGAGTCGATCATTTTTTTCAGTGTTTTTGTTGTGTAACCCCAGGAAATGTTTCAAATAAATAGGCAATAAAAAAAAGAAAAAAGAAAGAAAAGAAAAAGAGAATTAGGAATAAATAAGTAAATAGATAAATTAAGTA
>CAHIKZ030004391.1:4062500-4080000 GCA_903632075.3 Acanthosepion pharaonis | reverse complement strand
TCACCTCCACCCCGTTACTAGCATTTCAGGTACTGATTTTCAAGGTAAGTATGGCGTCTACTTTTCTATCTCGGCTTACACCCCTATTTAGCCATTTACATTGTAAAGTAAAACAGGACGAAAGAACGATCACTTGTAAGAAGACAGATTGTCTGGTTGTTAGCAAGAGAGGCAGCCCAAGATGCGAGCTGTGAATTGGATATATCAAACTCAAGCAAGTGCAGAATTTTAACGCTGTAAGGCGTGTTTAACAGACAAAGGAAAACGTGATACCGAAATCCGAAGAGTGCATTGGAATTGCAAAAGACGCCTTCCAAAGTATTAATGAACGGGAATATTTCGTTAAAGAAAAAAACAAAAACATACTGAATTATTAGGTAACGTCGGGTCTCCTATATAACAAAAATTGCTGGACAATCTCAACACAGACGAAAAAGATTGATTGACTGATTCATTTTTTACGGTTAATCAACCTTTTGCGGGTTATTTAAAGACAGAAAATATTTTTAGAATGTAATATTTTTTTAGATAATAATTGTTTAAGCGTACAATTTTTACTAATTAACCCATGGCTGGGAGAGATAAGGTGGATTGATATCTGTTCCAAGGGTATTTATGCGTAAATGAATATAATGAACCCGACGGGAATTGTAACTTGATTATCCGATTAACAATTCCGAGCCTTAATCCATTACACCTTCCGTACATCCAAGCTCAAAGCCCCTAGTATGCACAAGATGTAACCCATCAAGGTCCTGACCAAGATCGATTTTGCTTAACCTCCATGATCCTACGCGAACCAGGGTTTCATCGTGATGTGTCTCTAAGCCAGATGAAGACGAAATTTGGCGTATGCTCTAATCTAGGTAATGTTACTGAATAGAATACTCTAACGAAGTTTGATAATGAACGATGATACTTAGAACAAGAACAACACATATAAGATTCGCCAGCGGCGCGTAGAAGTAGTAGTCAACTGCTAGAGGTGAGTCAGGTGAATTCCACAATGAATCTCTAACTCCAGGATATCTACCAACCGCTCCACGCGGTCAGATGTGGCACAAAACCGAATTTAATATTTCCCTGTAGACCCTGTATAAAACGGGGTCGGTAGCTGTTTCCCGAGACAAGACTTTGCCCTTCGACATAGCCTCGTCTGGGGATCCTCTCTTCCTGGAGGCAGAAAGTTTGACCAGCACAGCTGGAGACGAATCTCCGACGGCACACCAACATACAGCATTTACTACTGTATTTATGCGAATGGGGGCACACCTATTATCGACCGTAGATATGCTACAACAACGTAACAAAAATGTTGTTCTACAGAAGGATGCTGAAAATACCATGAACTGAATATCTGAGTAAACGACGAATCTTTACGGAAAATGAAAACAAAAATGACTCTTTTATTTAGAACTAGCAGTAGAGCCCGGCGTTGCCTGGGGATGTAACAGTAAGAGATAGATCAAGTATCGACCATGATAAAGACTGAAAAATAAAATTGACAAAGATTATTGTTTAACGTTGACGGACACGCATGTCTTAATTTTTTTTTTTTTTTTTTGTTTAGTTTTTTACGAATTGGTCAAAGCCAAACTCAAACAAAAACATTGTTTTCAATCGTTATGAGTCTCTACTGATTGAAAAGATTTTTATTACAAACAATTGTCTTGTAAATGGAAATTTTTAAAGCATTCTGAATGTAAAAATTAAGAAAAAAGTGTGCAAGACAATAAGAAACACTACCTGCCAAAAAAAGTGAAGTTTTGTTGAAATCGGTTGAAAAATGTAGGAAAACCTATCCAATATATAAACGAACAGACACACACACACACACACACACACACACACACACAACCTGGGTTTTATAATAAGTATGATCAGAAGGAATCGGTTGAAAATTTCTAGGAGGAAAGCTGGCTTGGAGAATTTGACATACAGAATGTAAGAGAGACAGGAAAATAGCGAATAACTTATAGAACGAGTTTGTCTATAAATGTATGACAGAACCATTGGACACTTTAAGAATGTTGATAAGTCACGTTACCTTGGAAAGCAATACAAAAACTGTATATTTTTGAAGGCATTACTTAGGCACAGGTCTAGATCACTATGGGCTGACGAAGATTTAATTGCTTCACTCTTCTGGGAGTATTGATGAACGTTTCTGTTTTGAAAATTAGGATCTGAAATCTAAGTTTGTATGCGCAAATCTCATCAGATGCTGTATGTAAATCATTTTTAACTTTGCAGAGGTTTCGTGAAAAATATTTAGGAGATATTGATTTCGAAAATCAATCACACATTTTTATCGAAGTAACACAAACAAACCACAAATGTTTAGAGCGTAGATTAAATTCTAGTAAAAGAAAAGAAAAATTGCAGGCTTATGCGAATAACAAACCCAGTTAATACCTTCGTGACTTTGACACCAGCTTTCTTTTTTCTTGTACGTGATGCTATCGAAGATTTCAAGCGAATTGAAACAGATTGATCAATAGGTTCATCCGTCAAATTCCTCCAAGCTTTTTCCGTGTCACGCCAGATCTTAACACGTCTTTCTACAATGATCCGATTTCTGTATGAGAATCTGTTTTTCTTTTACTGCAGCACAGCAAAAACGGCACATTGTAGGATGATTGTTGTTAGGACAATACGCTACGTTGCCAACAGGAGTCGAAGATTTTTTTTCTACTGTGAATTTTTTTCTTTACATTGATTCCTATTGGAAAAAATAGTTTCGGTTTACGAACATTTCGGGTTACGAAAGGCCTTCAGGAACGAATTAAATTTGTGAACCAACATTCAACTGTATATAGATTTATTTTTATTCCAACATTTTTATGACTTCAAACGCTGTATCGAGTGGTTATTCGCATTCGAAATAGACGCGACGTTATTTTAAACAGTGTTTATTACTTCTCTCGGCCTGAAAAACTGGTGACGAGAATGTGCTCTTCGGCAGAGTACGAACCTACGTTCACTTGTATGTCTAAGTAGGCATCGGATGGTAATGTGTATTCGTAATTTTGTATGTGTGTCTGCCCATTTAGATAGACATGAATCGTCACAAACTTACACACACATAGAATAATCTACAGTTTTAATGCACGTGACACGTGTCTGACCAATGAGAAGTGACCGAAACAAAACAGAAAATGTTTTGTTTCTCTTAGTCTCGGACGAAACTTTGCTAAAAGGGGGACATGCTATAGCATTTCAATATTAATTTTGTTAATAAATAAAATATGTATAACTCAATTTAAAAAAATGTTGTTACTGTTTCATTTTTACTTGTAAAATTTGATTTTTTTTCACAATTTAAATGTTATTTTCAGTGCAGAAATTTTTCTTCAAACGTAAAAGGTTAAAAAAAAAAAAAATTGAAAGTTATTTTTTTTTTTTAATTTACTAACTAGGTTCACTTAAAATTAGAACGAATTACATCACTTCTGCGCTACCGTATGATAAATTCCCTTGACGTAAGTTGTCAATATATTGACACCCATCAATTAACACCCTTCAATCACGCACCCGCGCGAGTACCATGGTTGGAAATATCTCTATTAAAAAATTTTCTGCTAAAAAAGTAAGTAATGTTTCTTTCAAATTACATTAAGTATACTTTAATCATTCTAAATTTCCTAAGATAACAAAAAAAAAAGGTGTAATTGAATTTTAATCGATTTTTGAACTAATTTTGATTTTTTGTTTACAAATTCGGCCAGAAATGGCCGATAAATCGAATTTACTAGTTTTTTTTTATTCAAGAAAAACGAATTCTTTAAAAAAAATTTTTTAAATTTATAGGAAGGATTAAAAAATCTGAAAAAATATTCAAAAACTACTTTGGTCTTCCCTCTTTAATTTTAACATAAACATTTACACGTTAAAATTTTTTTTATCGATTTGGGGACCTTTTTTCTCCAGGGTATACCACTTTTTTAGCGTTACCTGGGACAAGCCTATGCTAGATTGATATTTCCTGTTTGTTGTTTTATTTTATCATCTTGTCGGATCCCGATCCATATTTGATCTGCATTTGATCTTTAACACACACACATATCTATCTATCTATCTATATTTCTGTCGGACCCTGTATAAACACGGTACATGTTAAGTATCCCGTAACACCAGAATCTGCGCAAACAGAATACATATATTTACTGCCCCAGATCTCATGTACGGGTTTGTATTAAGTAGAAAGAAAAAGATACTACTACTAAAAAGAATAATAATAATCAGGACCTGTGCAAGTGTCTCCTGCCACCCACCCTTAAATCTATAAGGGTACCCCCATTCCACTACATCTCAATTTTCATATGGTTGTATTCATATAAAATACACATTTTATTGTAACCTAATTATGTACAAAAATGGATCATATGCAATAAAGGTGAAAAATTTAAGAAGGAAAATTGAAATTAAATACAATCTGTCTAAATACATATTAGAGACATTACATAATAGATAATTCCATTTTAAATAACTCAGCAATGTTTTGCGTTAATTTTTAATATCAACTTGAGATATGGGGTGTTAAAAAGTTGAATACATTTAGCACATTTCACTTTATAGATAAAAAATAGTGAATTTTATATAGTTTTTTTTGCTTGAAAAAAAAAAAAATTCACAGATTTGATCGATAAAAGAAAAGAAAAAAAATACCCCCGAATGATGTCCAGATCCGCGAGAATTTCTCTTATTTTAATAGTTCAATTGTGCATAGCTTAAATTTGTACTTTGTAATAGCTGTAGTTAGAAAAAAGCAAATGTTGATGTGATAGCGAGAATCACAAAGCACTACACGTGTCCCCCCACAATAAGATTTGGGCCGCTTCGGACGGTGTTCGCGTCTAGTACGCAACGGCCCTGATACTACTACTACTAATAATAATAATACTAATACTAATAATAGTAATAATAATAAATCCAATGGGATTACTGATGAAATAGCTAAGTTCTAGAGATAATCGAAAAAAAAATCCAATACAAAACGTCCGACGCATCGATTTTAGCAAGAAACTGGAAAGAATAAACTGACACAATTACTTAATATTAGTGATGCTATTTATATAAATGCGTACAAAAACAGTATTAATAATAATGATAATGATAATAATAATAATAATTTCGCTGTCCTTATGTAAGATGCGGGTTTTAAAGTTCTGACATCGACTGTTCGCACCTGACTTCCAAAGCCATGAATTCTTCTTTGGCTGAACAGCGAAAGGGCGGTCGTTAGCTGTCAGGGAGAAGGAAGGAGTAAAAGGAGAAAGGAAGAGGAGTTATGGAAGGAGAAAGTCGGAGGAGGAAGACTGGAGCAGGAAGGAGATAGGAGGAGGAGATAAAAGTAGAGAGTATGAGGGAGGAAAAGTACAGTTTGTTTGGGAGAGTCAGAGAAGCGGCGCACAGAGTCAACGCAAAGTAGGAAGTAAATTTGACTGTCTGGCGTCGTAACGCCGGAAACTAAAAACAGAAAAGGAATTTAAAAACTAAAACACATACACACACACACACACACACACACAATGTTTATTTACTTATGTGTTTATTTTAAAATTGTTTCGTTCATTTTTTATAAGAGAGAGTTTGAAAGAATAAAATAACTATAGAATGTAATTCTATTTTAGTAAGTATTGAAATGTGCAACATTTCGGGCTAATTTCGTTAATTTTGGTGTTGGTTGTTTTTTTTTTTTTTTGCATGTTTTTTTTTTTTGTTATTTTTTTCATAATGTTCCAGTCGCATATATCCGCCACCACCAACCACCACGCCACCTGCCGGTCGTTATTGATGTTGCAAATGTGAGAAGAACAAACGAAGAAATTAGTCCGAATAAAGAAAAGGCGAATAAGGTTTGAAATATTTTCGCCGAGAAAAAGGACTCCGTAATATTAATGTTTCTACTAAAAAAGTGCAAACGTCGATCATCAACTATCATATGTCCTTCGATAAATGCTACTGTTGTTGTTGTTCTTAATAATAATAATAAATTTTATCTGAAATTTAAAATATAATGTTAAATGAGTATTCCTTGTACAAAAAATACCTCAATCCAATATAATCGATAAATTCGTAAAAAAAAAAAATATTTATCTCAAGTCTTACGCGAAAGATTTGGTAATTATTAGTTTTAAACAGAAATGAAAAACTAATAATAATAATAAAGAATATCGCCCTAGGAACACCCTATATCTACTAAGAAAAGTGCTATAAATTATATTATTATTCTCCTATACGTTTTAAGTACCATAGTTTGGAACCGGCTCTATATCATACAAAACAGGAAACATAGCATACACAAATAATAATAATAATAATAATAATAATAATAATAATGTAACAGAAAAGTGCGTCATTTAAAAAAGAAAAGAAAAGACAGTGTTTATGAATGCTTCGACATGTCTGTGTTCTACAAGTTATGTTTAAACTTTGCATACAAGTATAAAATAAAAATACTGAGAGAGTTACGTCAACTACTACTACTACTATTATTATTATTTTTATTATTATTATTATTATTATTATTATTATTATTTCATTGGGTTTCTGTTGTATAAACATTTTCTTCCGGGCCCCAAGCAGAGTTCTAAGGTCAGAAATGGCTTCATGACATTTTACACTACACTGACCATTTTGGTAAAAAAAAATTAAAAATTAAAAAAAATTAAGATCACACATATTTTACATAGATAAAGCCCTTTGTAAAGTGTAGGCTGTACTTGTGGGTACAAATTTTTGTAGTTCTTTAATACATATCACTTCAATGAGTTTATCGGAACATTTGTCAATCAATCCGAGGGCTTCAGCTACAACAATTATTATTATTAGTAGTAGTATCATTATTATTATTGAACAAAATATACTACTACTACTATTACTAATAATAATAATAAAGAACTTCGAAAAAATCTATGAAAATACAAGGATCTTGAAGTGTAAATCTCAGAAATATGGCACATGAGGACATCAGTAATTCCAGTTGTAGTTGGAACCCTCGAATTGATTGGAAATGGTCCGCTAAACACGTTTACGATATTCCAGGTAGCCAATGCTTTAAAGAAATACAAAATATTGTACTCACACATTACGAAAAGCTTTATCTGTGTAAAATGTGTGTGATTTTTGTCTTTTACAAAAATAATCAGTGGATAATATCCTGAAGCTATTTTTGATCTTAGGTCTCTGGTTGGGACCCGGAAGTAAACGTGCACGCAACAAAAATCCAAAAATGTAATAATAAATAAATAAATAATGCATGTCTACTCTTATGTTTTCTCTTAAAAATTGCATCAATGATTTTGGTTAGTTGCTTTAGTTTAATGCCATATCTATGCGTTATTTAGTGACGAAATCTAAATAGTTTGTATGCAATTTTATTTGTTATTTTTTATAATAATAGTTTTAATGATACAAGTTTAACTAATTAACCAACAGGTGTAGCGGAAAGAAGTGTATTCTTAACTTCCCCAAGGGTATTTGTGCGTAAGTGAATTAAACAATCTCAATTGGAATTGGAACTCGGTTATCCAGTTAAAACTTCCGTCCCATTATACATTATACCACTTGAACATCCAAGCATACAGCACCTAGTCTTCCTAAGCGGTCACCCATAAAGGTACTGACCATGCTTGACGTTGTTTAACTTCACCGATCGTACGGGAAACGAAGGAGATGTGATCGTAAGCTTGTGTTAATAAGTACTGTTAATTTATTTAGAAAAACACATTCAATTCAATATGGTCTATAATTTTCTAACATTCTGCATTTATCTTAAGTCTCCCATGAAAGATTTGGTAAATGCTTGTATCACGCAACTAATTAAAACAAACAATAATAAATAAATAAATGCGACTATGCTGTACACAAATGATTCTGTTAATTAGCATAAATAATATTTAGAAAAAAATACTATTTTAATTCGGCATTCTCAATTACATCATTTACGTTTTAATCTCGGGTGAAAACCTTGGTAAATAATAGTATCAAACGACAAACCAAAATAAATAAATAAACAAATAAATAAATAAACAAATAAATAAATAAATAAGTAAATAAATAACTACTACTACTACTACTAATACTACTAATAATAATAATAATAATAGAAACTATCAAAATATTAGGTTGGTGCAAAAATAATGACGTAAAAATGTCGTTTTTGACCTTAAAAATACGTCAAAAAACGACATTATTACGTCATTATTTTTGCACCAACCTAATACAATGATCTTGAAGTAGAAATCTCAGAAATGGGGCACATGAAGACATCAATAATTTCAGTTGTGGTTGGAGCACTCGGATTGATTGGAAATGATTCTGATAGATCTCTGGTAAGCTATGTCTTACAGAAATACAAAAAAAAAAGAAAAAATCTAACAAGTACAGCTCACGCTTGCGAAGAGTTTTACCAGTATAAATTATGTGTGATCTTTGTTTAAAAAATTTTCAATGTCTGAAT
Organism: Acanthosepion pharaonis; assembly: GCA_903632075.3. Classification (NCBI taxonomy): domain Eukaryota; kingdom Metazoa; phylum Mollusca; class Cephalopoda; order Sepiida; family Sepiidae; genus Acanthosepion; species Acanthosepion pharaonis. The sequence continues at coordinate 4,071,536 of CAHIKZ030004391.1, read as the reverse complement.
TATGTCTCTGGTTGGGACCGGGAAGGAAATGTGTATACAACAGAAATCAAATGAAATAATAATAATAATAAGAAGAAGAAGAAGAAGAAGAAGAGAAAGAAGTAAAGCATCCCAAATATCGCATAAATCAAGCATAACGAAAAAACGGCAGTCATTTGTCGACACCACCTGAAGAACGGACTGAACAATTTGACTGACACTGATTGACATGAGCGTGATATGTAAAATTAAAAAAAAAAAAGTTTCTCCGAAAGTTTCTGAAAGACTAAGCAATTACAAAAACCCGAAGTTGGAAATAGAAAAAATAATGTGGCACTTAAAACTAAAACTGTTGTTGTTGAGGTTGAAGCTTTGGGTCTGATAAAGGAACTCAAGAACAAATCAAAAAAATCCACGGTGCACCATCTCCTCAGGAAAACCAGAAAATAATGCAAACAAACAGAAACCTAACCCTTAGAAGAGATTTATCAATTTAAATTTCTTTAATAATAATAATAATAATGGATTCTAAGAGAAGAAAGCTTCTTTCTAAGCATAACATGCATCATCCAAAGGCTGATATAGACTATCTATACATACTTGGTAAAGAAGGTGATAGAAGTTTTATTCTGTTAGAATTGTCATACAAGACAACAATTATTGGCTTACTAACATACATGGGAACAACAAAGGATTGGATAATACAATTAGTCAAACAACACAAAACGAGAAAGAAAAGACATTCAATCCTGAACGAAGGTTGTAAATACAAATGGGATTTGCATGTAGCAGATTCTGTAGAAAATCAAAACAAAACCCAAGAACCAATTGTGGCAGCAAAATTATGAAAAAGAAAACCAACCTCTTGAATAAACGAAACCATCTCGCAAGACAAACGTCTGCAAGGCCAATTTCCAGAAAGTGCTAATAAAGCTGATGTTGATAAACATTCATCGATGGTTACTAACATCTGGATTAAAGGCTGTAACGGAAGGCTTTATTCTTGCAGCATAAGACCAAAATATTTTCACTAGGATCTTTCAGGGACATAACATACATAATAGTGTGGATCCAAAATGCAGGTTCTGTGACAAATATCAGGAAACCATAGACCATCTAATCTCAGGTTTTTCTGTAATTGCGTCAAATGAATATAGTCAGGATAGAGTAGGACAATATTTACATTGGACAATGTGCAAACACTTTGGAAAGATGTTAATAAACACTGGTATGAATATCATACAACACAGGTTACAGAAATAGAAGACATCACAATTCCAGGGGATTATACTATCTTTACAGACAGGAAGATTGAAGCAAATAAGCCGGGCATAATTGTCAAAAACCGAAAAGAAAAAAACTTGCCTCCTAATTGATATGCCTTGGCCAGCGGACTGTGGCATAGCAAAGAATTTGAAAAAAACTATCGAAGTAAAATTGAAATGATAAAAATGGAACACAACAACACATGGAAAAAAAACCCTGATAATCCCAGTTAATGGGATCTACATAAAATTATCTTAATAAGTACAGCCCATACACTAAAATGAAATTCGTCCATGTAACGCTAGTGATGTTATGGGAGATAGAAAACAAATCATGAAATGTAGCCATAACAACACACTTAGGTCTTCCCGTAGACTTGGTAGATACTGAGACCATAGAAATTGAAATTTAATAATAATAATAATAATAATAAACGGTGCCTCCTTGTTGATATGGCAGTCCCTGCTGACTGCAATGTATCTTTGAAGATATTCAAAAAGCTGTCAAAATACAAAGACCTTGAATTAGAAATCTCGAAAATGTGGCATATGGGAACATCAAAAATCCCTGTTGTAGTTGGAGCCCTAGGACGGGTTGGAAAAGATTGCAGTTGACTAATTGAAGGGATACCTGGAAGTCCAGGCCTCAAGAAGATACAAAAAATTGTTCTGACAAGTACAGCTCACACTTTACGAAGGGCTTTATCTATGTAATTTTCTTTTTTTTTTCTTTATTTTTTGTCAGTGGAAAGTGTCATGATTCTATTTCTAACCTTAGGTCCCTGGGCGGGACCCGGAAAGAAATGTGTGAACGCCAGAAATCAAAGAAAATAATAATAATAATAATAATAATAATAATAATAATAATAATAATAATTAGCCAACAAGATCAAAATGGAGTTTCAAATGGTTGAAGAAATACAAGTAAAGCATAATACACCGACTGAAGCAGCAAAATACATTGAAAAGAAATCAAAAGCAAATTTAACTGACCAGATACAGAAACGATGGCAAGATAAACCGCTTCACTGTCAATAATCTGCTCGTACCAAACAAGATGGTATAGACAAACCCTGTACCCATCAGTGGACACGTAGTGCAGCGTTAAAAGATGAAACCAAAGGTTTTATTTTTTGCTGCATAGGACCAATGCTTGTTAACTAGAATTTATCAAGCACACATGCTGAAAAATTGTGTTAGCCCAAAATGCAGATTCGGTGATAAATATCCAGAGACAATTGACCATCTTGTAACAGGTTGCACGGTATTGGCACCCACTGAATATAAAACCCGGCATGACAGAATGGGCCAATATCTGCATTGGAAAATCTGCAACTTTTACGGGAAGGAAAGTTAAAGAAATTGGTATGGACACCACCCAGACCCGGTTACGGAGATAGGACCTGAAACAATTTGATGGGACTTCACAGTGCACACAGACAGAACAGCAAAGTTAATCGCCCAGTCATTGTTAATAGAGACTGCAACCCCCCACCAAAAAAAACAAAAAACAAAAAAACCTCCTTATTGATATGACAGTTTCTGCAGACTGCAATGTATCATTGAAGATCTTCAAAAAGCTATCAAAATACAAGGACCTTGAAATCGAAATCTCAAAATATGGAACACGAGAACATTAACAATATCTGTTGTAGTTGGAGCCCTCGGATTGGTTGTAAAAGATTCCAGTAAACTCATTGAAGGGATTTCTGGTAACCCATATCTTAAAGAAACAACAAAAAAACATGTTCCTACGAGTACAGCCCACATCTTACAAAGGGCTATATCTATGTAATATATGTGAGTGTATTTCCATTTTTTAATTTTTTTTAAATTGCTGATTGGAAAATGTCATGATGCCATTTTTCACCTTAGGTCTCTGATCGGGAACCACAAAGAAATGAATACACAACAAAAATCAAATGAAATAATAATAATAATAATAATAATAATAATAATAATAATAATAATAATAATAAGAGAGACGCGGTTGGGATTACAACGAGAATGACGTGTTTTAAGAAGCTCTTCCAAACGTAACGTTTTTTTTTTTTACGCATATGAAATTTTGTTATTTTTACTATTTTAACGTAAGCATGAATTTTCCTTCGTATTATTATTATTTAATTTATTTGTTTCTCCTTTAAATGATACTGATAGATTAATCAATTATTTAATTTTTCTTATTCATATATCCCTCAGTTTTCAATATCCCCCCCAAAAAACAAAAAACATGACAGGTAAAAACAATACAATTTCTACGATATTCTTTCTTAGAAGGATTGCGTATTTTTTTCAATAGCGCTATTTTCAACGACTTTGAAAAATAACGGGATTTACAGATGGGCCAATAAATTATTCTTAAATTTCACAGCAAAGATAAACGAATGTAAACTTTTAATTTTTTTTTATGACAATTATTTTTGTTACTAGGACTAGTGATGGCGAAAAAAAAAAAAAAAAAAAAAATTTAATATAAATACTCTCTAGTGTAGTGATGTTTTGTTTCGTTGAGCGGCTGTTTCTTCCAAGTTTTTTTTTAACGCATATGAAATTTTGTTATTTTTACTATTTTAGCGTAAGCATGAATTTTTCTTCGTATTATTATTATTTAATTTATTTGGTTCTCCTTTAAATAATACTGATAGATTAATCAATTATTTAATTTTTCTCATTCACATATCCCTTAGTTTTCAATATCCACCCCGCAAAAAAACATTACAGGTAAAAACAATACAATTTCTACGATGTTCTTTCTTAGAAGGATTGCATTTTTTTTTTTTTTTTTTTAAAACAACGCTATTTTCAACGACTTTAAAAAATAACGGAATTTACATTTACATATTACATTTTATGAATTTATGAAAAGAAAATGCAATCTTTCTAAGAAGGAATATCGTGGAATTTACAGATGGGCCAATAAATTATTTTAAATTTCACAGCAAAGACAAACGAATGTAAACTTTTTTTTTTTTTTTTTTTTTTTACCAGCGTCATTCTCTTTGATTTCCAATCGTGTCTCTGTCTATTGTTGCTTGGCAACCCATTTAGGAGAAGGAAAACTCCGAACAACAACCCGCAACTCAAGGTGTTAATCGTGCCGAGGAGTGAATGGCTACTGCGTTATGAGGTCGCGAACGATCCCCTACAGGCTTCGGAACCCTGTCTGTAAAAGACCGTTACTCAACGTGCCGGGCAACTTTGGGTGGACTTTTTTGGACCCGTGCGTCACTCGTGGGATTAATATGAAAATTAAAAAATAGAAACAAAACGTCCAGTATGGCTCTTCCAGTGGATAAACAGGGAGCCCGTCCTTCAGGAGGAACCTACCTGAGGTCGAAAAAATCTGCCATAGGAACAAACTCCTACACAAAGAATGAATCTTCAGGTCCCCACAACCAGGATAATCCTAATGATGGTCCTGTAAATTCTCCAGCTAGATCCATAACCGTAAATTTAAGGAAAGAAAAAAATAAAATGGTCTCGTGAGGAGTACAAAGTTGTTATGACTGCATTCCATGAAGCGTTACTCAAACCTCAGAAAAAACATCACTCGCCAAACATATGACATTTGGCGAGAGAAGGTTGGGCAAACAATTAGAAAGTACATAGACAAAAATAAACTAGCCAATGTAAGAAGGACATCATGCGAAATAACCGATTGACAGAGGCTGAAATTAATGAAATAAAAAGAATTGCAACAAGAATAGATGAACCAACAAAACATGAAAAGGAACCGAATCGGGAAAAAAAAAGTAATAACATCACACAAGCCTCAGGTCATAATGAAAAAACCGAAATACACACAAATCACTGTGAAGATAATGCTGAAAATTTAGAAATGTTGGAAAGGTATGATCTTAGTCAGTCACAAGACGGTAATAAAACGAGTTCAAAATTCATCGAACAGAATTATTTCACAGAAAACAAGATTAATATACAAGAAGCCAAGGATGAAATCATGAGCCATATAAGTCAGATACAGAATATTGCAATGGAGGAACGAGAACAACTCCCAAAATTACAACCAACAAAGCATAACCTCAAAACTATTAAGCTCTATAATGCAGCACTCAAATTGATTCTGGATGAAGAAGACACTCATATAAATCTCAATGAAGCAATATATGCATCAGCAATAGCAGCAACAAATAAACTGAACATCAAAGTAAAAAAAAAAGGCAGTCTCACAGACATGAAGATCCACCTTGGAAAAGAAAAATAGAAAAAGAAATTGAACACCTTAGAAGTGAATTATCAGTACTCGATGAACTAGCAAGAGGAGTAAATGTAAGAACTAGAAAAGGCAGAAGAGTCGAAAGAAAATACAATATCAGGAATGAAAATGAAGTCCTATCAACTAAAGAAAAAATAAAGCAAACAATACAACTGAAGGCTCAAAGAATAAGACGCTACGAGAAAAGATCAAGATTCTATAGACAGAACAAGATCTTTCAAACCGATGCAAAGAAATTTTACAGGGAAATAGGTAAACAAAGAATTGAAGTGACAGTCCCCCCTAAAATGGAAGAAGTTATACAGTTCTGGGGAAAAATATGGGCTTGCCCTAAAGAACACAACGAAGAGGCAGATTGGATTGCGCAAGAGTTAGAACGAATGAAAAATAAACCAGAACAGACATGGGCGGGAATCACAGAAGAAGATGTTAAATGTGCACTGAAAAAAAGCACACAACTGGAAATCTCCAGGAATAGATAAAATTCTAACTTCTGGCTATATTATTTAAATACAGCACACAAAAAACTCGCCAAAGAACTTCAAGAAATGGTTACCGATCCAACTAAAATTCCTGCATGGATGACCAAAGGAGTTACCTTTCTTCTACCCAAAAATAGTGACACAAATATTCCGAAAAACTATAGACCAATTACATGTCTTCCAACAACATACAAACTGTTAACATCTATTTTAACAAAACAGACATATTTCTTCTTGGAAAGAAATGACATACTACCACTTGAACAAAAAGGGTGCAAACGAGGCTGCTATGGATGTAAAGACCAATTACTTATTAATAGGATGATCCTGGAAAACTGCTTCCGTGGAAAAAAAAATCTTAGTATTGCCTGGATAGATTATCGTAAAGCATTCGATAGTGTACCACATTCCTGGATCTTAAAGTCTTTAAGTATGTACAAGGTATCACCCGTTATCATCAATTTCATCAAACAATGTATGTCGATATGGAAAACTACACTTTACCTCAATCATAAAAATGGAACCTATAAGTCTGGCGAAATAAACATCAATAGAGGAATATTTCAAGGTGACTCTTTGTCTCCTTTATTATTTTGCATATCACTTATAGCATTAACCAGCCAACTTAACAAGACAGAATGCGGTTACAAAATAGCTCAAAAGAAAATAAACCATCTATTTTACATGAATGACTTAAAATTGTATGCTAGGAATGACAATGAGCTGGAAGGTCTTCTGCAAACTGTAAAATGCTTCAGTGAAGACATCGGAATGAAATTCAATTTGGATAAATGTGCTAAAACTACAGTTTTACGAGGATCGCTACAACAAACTTCCTCTATTAGTTTAGACCCTGCTGTAACAATAAAAGATTTAGAACAAGAAGCTTATAAGTACCTAGGTGTAAATGAGAGTGAAAATTCACCATAAGAAAATGAAAGAAATAGTGCGTAAAGAGTACTATAGAAGGGTACGACTGGTATTAAAACTGAATTGAATTCTCAGAACAGAATTATGGCCATTAATAACCTAGCCATCCCAGTGGTCCAATATAGTTTCAACATCTTGAACTGGACTCTAAATGACATCAGACAAATGGATTCTAAAACAAGAAAGCTTCTTTCTAAGTATAAGATGCATCATCCAAAGGCTGATGTAGACCGTCTATACATACCCCGTAAAGAAGGTGGAAGAGGTCTTATTCAGCTAGAATTGTCATACAAGACAACAACTATTGGCTTACTAACTTACATGGAAACAACAAATGACTGGATGATAAAATTAGTGAAACAACATGAAAACAGAAAGAAAAAATATTCAATAATAAAAGAAGACAGTAAATACAAACAACATTTACATTTAGTAGATTCTGTAGTAAATCAAAACAGAAGCCAAGAACCAACTATTGCAGCAAAAGATATGAAAAAGAAAGCCAAGGATAAAGCCCTTGAACAGATGAAACAACGCTGGCAAGACAAACCTCTGCATGGCCAATATCCAGAACGTGCAAATAAACCCAATGTTGATAAAGTTAATACTCATCGATGGTTACGAGCATCTGGATTAAAGTCTGAAACTGAAGGCTTTATTCTTGCAGCGCAAGACCAGAGTCTTTTCACTAGGAATTTTCAGGCAAATATCATACATAATAATGTGGATCCAAAATGCAGGTTCTGTGACAAATACCAAGAAACAATAGACCATCTAATCTCAGGATGTTCTATACTTGCCCCAAATGAATATAAAAATCGTCACGATAGAGTGGGGCAATACTTACACTGGACAATGTGCAAACACTTTGGAAAATGTGTAAGCAAACACTGGTATGAACATCGGCCAGCGCCGGTTACAGAAATAGAAGATGTCACCATTCTATGGGATTATACCATCCACACAGACAGAAAAATTGAAGCAAATAGGCCGGACATTATTGTCAAAAACCAGAAAGAAAAAACTTGCCTACTAATTGATATGGCTTGTCCAGCGGATTGTAACATAGCAACCAAGGAATTTGAAAAAACTATCAAAATACAAAGACCTGAAATTGAAATAGAAAAAATGTGGAAATTGAAAACAAGAATAATACCAGTGGTAATAGGTGCACTTGGAATTATAAAAATGGAACAAAACAACACATTGAAAGAATCCCTGAAACCCCAGCTTAAGAGACATACAGAAAATTGTCTTATTAAGTACAGCACACACACTAAGGAGAACTTTGTCTATGTAACGCTAGCAACTTCATCGGAGATAAAAAAAAAAAAAAATTAACATGAAATGTGGCCATAACAACACACCACGACCTGCCTTAGGTCTTTCCGCAGACTTGGTAGGTAGTGTGTCCATAGCAGAAATCGAATGATGATGATGATAATAATAATAATAATAATAATAATCCAGACATAGACATAAAGCATTTCCAAAAAGTAATCTACCAACTAATTGATATGACTTGCCCTCAGAATTGCAATGTTTCTAAAAAACGAATTTCAATTTTTAAATACTGTCAATATAAGGATCTGCAACTTAAACTAACAAAAATGGGGATACTTAAAACTACGATTATCCTTTTAGTGAGAGACATGTTGTGAATGACAAAGAAGTGTGCTGAAAATTATGTGAGTTAAATTCCTGGACAAATTACAATCTCAGAGCTACATAAGATTATTATTATTATTATCAATAATAATAATAATAATAATAATAATAATAATAATTAAAAGAAGAAGAACAAGAAGGAGAAGAAGGAGGAGGAGGAGGAAATATTTTAGCTGCCTGATAAACGGGGGAACTTTTATTTATTTGAGGAAATAATTCTGACTTCACCCAAGTGCTTATTAAAACCTCATTAATTTAATTAATTTCGCTTTTATTGACCCATTAATTGATTTTCCGACCCCATTTTTATTATGGCCCCCATGTTTATTACAGTTTGACAAAAAATCATACCCCTAATTATTAAGAAAGCCGCTCACCCCTGTATTAATCATCTAAGTGTGTTTTCGTATCAAATGCAAGTGATTTGATCGAAGCTGAAATAAAGGGCAAAGTTCAACAAAAATGTCCCCACCAA
>CAHIKZ030004391.1:4045000-4057500 GCA_903632075.3 Acanthosepion pharaonis | reverse complement strand
AAGGCATGGTCTACCAGGAATCCATTCAATGTGTTTTTTGGAACATTTTTCAATCAATTCAAGGGTTCCAACTAGTATTATTGATATCCATATGTGCCACATTTTTTGAGATTTCTCAACATGAAAATCCTTATATTTTGATAGTTTCTTTAGGATCTTCAAAGATACATTCCAGTCTGCAGGGACTGCCATGTCAATAAGGATGCACATTCGTTTCTTGTAATCTTTGATCACGATGCCTGGGCGATTAATTGTTCCAGATCCTATCTCCGTAACAAGGTCTGGGTGGTGTACATATAAGTTTTTTGCAGTTTCCGTCCCGTAAACGTGGTACATTGGCATTACGTTAATACAATAATTCAGCATGTTTGCTATTATTATTATTTGCTGGGATTTTTGTTGTATAAATATTTCCCTCTGGGTCCCAACCAGAAACCTAAGACCAGAAATTACTTCATGATATTTTTCATTGATAATCTTCTTTAAAAAAATTCTATGATCATGCACAATTTACATAGATAAAGCTTTTTTGAAGATCTTGAAAGATACATTATTATTATTATTATTATTATTATTATTATTATTACTATAACCCTTATGTTTCGATTTTTACTATGGTCATCCTACCTACGTAGTCTGTGGGGAGATCTAAGACAGGTAGTGGTGAGTTGTTATGGCTACATTTCATTATGTTTTTAACTCCCATAACATCACTGTCGATATATGAACAAAATTCTTCTTAGTGTGCCGGCTGGACTTCTCAAGACAATTTTTGCATTTCTCTTAAGCTGGGATTTACAGGGATTTTTTTTATTATTATATTCTTTTTATCATTACTATGACTGCTACTATACTTGCTTTCAGTCTCCACATTTTTTCTGTTTCGATTTCCAGGTCTTTATAATTCGATATTTTTTCAAATTCCTTGGTTGCTATGTCACAGTCCGCTGGGCAAGCCATATCATTTAGAAGGCAAGTTTTTTTCTTTTTGGTTTTTGACAATTATGCTCGGTTTATTTGCTTTAATCTTCCTGTCTGTAAAGATGGCTTAATCCCATAGAATTGTGATGTCTTCTATTTCTGTAACCGGTGTTGTATAATGTTCATACCAATGTTTATTAACATCTTTTCCAAAGTGTTTGCACATTGTCCAATGTAAATATTGTCCTACTCTATCCTGATTATATTCATTTGACGCAATTACAGAAAATCCTGAGATTAGATGGTCTATAGTTTCCTGATATTTGTCACAGAATTTGTATTTTGGATCCACACTATTATGTATAATATTTGCCTGATAGTTTCCAGTGAAAAGACTGGTCTTGCGCCGCAAGAAGAAAGCCTTCCATTTTAGCCTTTAATCCAGATACTTGTAACCATCGATGAATGTTAACTTTATCAACAGTGACTTTATTAGCCTCGTTCTCGATATTGGCCATGCAGAGCTTTCTCTTACCAGTATTATTTATATTATTATTATCATCAGTACCTATCGCGATCGCAAATTTTCCAATCAATAATAACAGCAGTAACTATTATTATTATTATTATTACCTTGATGATGATGATACTGATGATGGTGCAGGTAGTTGGGGGTGATTGTTGTTATCAATTGAATTCCCCTCCGTTTTATTTCTTTCTTCTCCTTCTTATTAAAGTATACAAAATGAAATTAATGAACAGGATAAACTTTTGTTTATTTGCTTTGGGAATGAATAAAAATAAATAAATCAATGAATAAAAAGCAAAATAAAAACGATTCCAGTTACAATCTCCAGGAATAATTTTCTAATTTTTTGTTTTTTTATTCCATTTTTGCTCAGCGTTCATTTGTTTTGCCTCTGTTTTGTCCGTCTACTCAACACACTTCCCCCGCCCACACACCCTTCACTCTTCTTTATTTTCCCTGAAAACCGATTTCGATTTAATTTCTGAAATTGAAAGAATCGTCTTGTAAATTAATGAACGCTTCCAGGGTTCGGAAATGGAGTATCTTGGATCTTGCAATCATACCCGACGCCTCATTCGACTGCTTCTTCTTCTAGTTGTTGATGTAAAAATGATTTTAGAAAAAGAGTTTTGTATTCAGTTGTTGGGGACGAAAAGGAACAAAAATTTAGTGCTTTTTGTGAAAAGAATATGTTTTAAGTGATTTTTTTGTGTTTTTTTTTTGTTTCTGCTTTTATTTGACTTTTATTTTCTTTCTTTTTATACAAGGGCTTTCAGAAAACAAAAACATATATCGTCAACAAGAGATAAGTGGAATAATACTTATCACACTTGAAGAACAATATCCATTATCAACTGCGTTTTTACTTATTACTTACAAAACGTCACCTTATGCAACAAACATCTATCTATCTATCTATCTATCTATCTATCTATCTATATATACATATATATATATATATATGATTTCTTCGAAAATTATAACATAAAATTTTTATAAAATCACTACAAAAATAGCCATTTTCTTATCAAGCGATGGTGTTGAAGCCTTTATTCTACAGTCATCACCATCACTTGAGAAGACACCAGAAGTGTTGAAACAAAATGTAGTGATTTTAAAACATTTTTATGCTATAAGTTTCGAATAAATGGTTATATTTGCTCGAATCTGTATTGAGCACTCTTTTAAGAATAGTATTTGTTGGTTATTGGAATTTATTCCGTAAAACACCAATCCTATACTTGGGTATATATATATATATATATATATGTATATATATATATATATAAGAGAATGCGTAAATATAGGTAGGTGTACGAGCGAGCAATCGTATACAAAACATACAAATACTCCATAGTGCAAGTAATATAAAACATCATGTATATTATATATATATATATATATATATATATATATATATATATATATATATATATATATATATATATATGGATGTATATATGTATATATGAATAAAACGAAAGATGCGCCACGTGTGTTTCTCGCCGCTGTTTCAATTTAGTCAAAAGGTCTACAATTTTATATTAAATATTTTCAATCTTGTTGCCAGTATTGTTATCCTTTTGTTGCTTTTTATCCCTCAAATTTCATTAAACACTCGCACACACACACACACACACACACACACACACACACACACACACTCATATATATATATATATATAGTTGTATATTTAGGCAGCAATCCTTCCTTTATGCATGTTTCATTAAAAACGACAGACAAGGTACTACGGTTATTCGGAAATTAAAAACATCACTACCACACACTGAACATACACAGAACGCACACACTCTACTAAGCTGATAATCGAATCAGCCTTGATAATGGCTAAAGGTATAGCCGAAAGCGCTCGGAAATATAGAACATTCGGACAGTTCTTACACACCCTTTGTCCAGAAAAGAAAGCTCTTGTCAGAACACAAGAAAAATTAAATAAAAAGCTCAGCCGTAGTACTGTCGTTTTTCTGTCGTTTTAATATAAATATATATATATATATATATATATATATATATATATATATATATATCAAATTCGAATTCTAGTCGAGTTTATTATATTCATTTGAAAGGTCTGAATCCACCCAACTGTTGATTAAATAACAGGACGTGCGACGTCCTATAACCTTGGGTGGCGAACGGTCTAGGAGAAGGACCACTCTGTATTCAAAACCTACGGAGGATCGTTTGAGGTCTTTGTGTCGTACTGTGGCTCAGGTCGCTGTATTCCAAAAAATGTGAGGAGATTGTTCAGCATTCGCTATCATACAGGAGGACAGATATCACGTAGCAGTTCAGTACACTTTTCTTTGTTTCCCATAAAATTTTCATGTATCTTGATACTCTGCTTAGCTTTTGGAATACGACTACTCCCAAAATATTAAATGATGCAAAACAAATTATCAAATACATGAAAAAAAAAAGAAACAATAAAAATACAATAAATTCTTTAGACATCCCCAGCAATTAAATACGAATCTCTTTATCTAAAATCCTGCGCAATACATAGATGGGTGACCTCTTGGGAACATTGGGTGCCGTAAGCTTTTAGAGGTGCGAGTGTTGTATTACATAACAGTTCAGAATTGGAAACCAGAGAGCCAAATTTCAGTACCATTTGTTATATTCACTTAGGTGCGAAAACCTTTGGAAAAGATAAAAATCACTTCTCCGCCCCCAGCTATGGGTTAAATAGTATGAAATTAATTAGTAAATTATTATTATCTCCAAAACATTCTTAAAATCCAAAAATATTTTCTAGCTTTGAACAACCTCCAAAAGGTTGATAAGCCGTAAAAAAACAAATAAATTTCAAGACTTAAAGAGAAGTGGAGGTAACTATCGAATCAGATAGTATTGCAACATCTATGATGCGCCATTTTCAATCACAGGAAGCGTTTATTAATTTATAAGACGATTCGTTCAATTTCAGAAATTAAATCAAATCGGATTTCAGGGAAAATCTCTATGAATACATGATTAAGAAGGTACATCAGTTTTTTTTATTGATTTTCTTGTGAACAAACAACAGATCTGTGGTTATTTTTTGTACTATTGTCTATCCAATGAAAGGCCAAAGCGTCACTCAAGATAGAGGAGATTGTTGTAAGTATGTAAAGGTATGAAGAAGTGTAAATTATGTAGAATTGTTAATGGTTGACACTAGGCTTGAAGAGGTTAAGATCACAGCTATCGAGAAACTGAACAAAGTAACAGAAACTTGAGGACTGCCAAGAGAAGCAACAATTAAAATGGATAGATATGTAACTCCAAGAGTAAATAATGATATAATCAAGATGATGACATTCTAACCTACTTCAAATAAATGATTAGGAAACTCCAATCAGTATTGGAAAGAGAATCCAGTTTTCTTGAAAAAGTGTTATAAAAGAAAAATTTTGTAAATTTCAACCGCTAGTATGAATGACTGATCGATCAATGAATGCCAAATGTTTCCTTGAAGGAAAACAGATAATATTACTATCATGCTTCTTCATCAACATCATTATATTCTTTGTGCCGTGTCTTTTTTGAACGTTGGAGATCATGACTCTCCACAATTTCCTGTCCTTTAAAGCTCTTAACAAATTCATTCGTTTTTTCATCTTTCGTAAACCTTGCTCTGCCATCCATTTATACAAACTCTTTAGGTACGTTTTGCACTATTTCCCTGTCTCTCTTGTCTTCAATATGTCCTGTGAGTATTAAATGTCCCAAGACCACTTTCTTTATTATATACCCTAGAAATTTCAACTGTCTCTTCCATATGTTAAGCATAAGTATCATTTTTTATTTCCATTTTCACTAAAACTTCATCATTGCTCACAAAATTCATTTACGTATATATATATATATATATATATATATATATATATATATATATATATATATATATATGAATTATATAGGTAGTTCCCTACATCTTAGCTTATTATATTCCGAAAAAATAATGCACAGTAGTCGAAGATAAAGAGGATCTGAATTTCGATTACAAGACAAAGGAATTTTTGCATGTTTTGTATAAAAAATATATATCTTATTCAATGTTAATACTTGACATCTAAACGGTTGTTCATTTTGAGTCTTATGCTGAATTATAAAGAATGATCAAGATGCTGTATCAAGTGAAGTTTAACTAAAAATGCAGAATTATATGGGGATAAAAGTATTGTTTCATAGAGTTTATTTTATTTTTAAGCTACAAAAATGTCTTTGTTTTAGTAGCTGGGGGAATTACAGAGACATGCATGTTAAGTAAAGATACATAGAAGTTTAAGATATAAAGAGAATTAAGATATATCCTCAAAGTAAGAACATTACCTATCAATCTACCTTTCTATCTATCTACCTGTGTCAGTCTGTTCATTATCTATCTATCTATTTTATATATATATATATATATATATATATATATATATATATATATATATATATATATATATATATATATATATCAGTATATTCTCTATCTATCTATCTATCTATCTATCTATCTATCTATCTATCTATCTATCTATCTCAGTCAATATTGTATCACAGAGAGGTGCCTCTTTCATAACCTATCTATAGATAGTAGATAGATAGATGTCTATAGATAGATAGATCTATCTATCTATCTATCTATCTATAGATAGATGAACATCTATCTATCTATCTAGATAGATACTACACACACACAGACTATATATATATACATATATATAGTAGATAGATAGATAGATAGATAGATGAACAGACTGAGATAGATAGATAGCTAGCTAGATAGATAGATAGATAGATAGATAGATAGATAGATAGATAGATAGATGAACAGACTGAGATAGATAGATAGATAGATGAACAGACTGAGATAGATAGATAGATAGATAGATGAACAGACTGAGATAGATAGATAGATAGATAGATAGATAGCTAGATAGATAGATAGATGAACAGATAGATAGATAGATAGATAGATATATAGATACCCCGACACACAGATATATAGATAGGTTATGAAAGAGGCACCTCTCTGTGTACAATATTGGGTTAATGAGCGAAACACAATACTTCTATTGAATTTGTTTCTCATTGATTGCACTGCACAGATGTCCTTACCCCAGGTATATGCAGAATAATTTTTGTTTTACACACAATCGGGTTGGCTTAGGCTTAGGCTTATCGTTTGACTGAGTTTAGCCTTACTCGCCATATTTATTAATTAAATCAGAAAATTATATCTTTTGATAAAATCCATTTATTCTCACCTAATATTTGTTGTTTATATTAAAATACACCAAATCGATACGCTCGTCAATCGAATATAGCAGACATAAAATCAATATATATATATATATATATATATATATATATATATAAAAAAATACAGAATGTACATCTCCGTGGAGAGATGATTAACTAACTCCTCCGTCGATCATCAAAGAACTCCAAAAACCTGTGCCCTTGTACCCACCATAAAGCAGTTTTAAAGTAGTTAATTTTTGCCTGAATTTCCGAGTTATCATTATTTACATGCAGACTGTTGTCTTCATCTTGATTGTTGGAATCACCTGATCGCCTTCACTCTGAATTTCTGGTATGAAAAGCTATCCTTATTTACATTATTTACATACAGTCTTACCATTATCTTTGATTCTTATTGTTTCAAAGTTTCGGTCGTTGTGCTCTCCGGCTTTCATAAGTTGTTTGCCTAACTGAACACTTTATTAAATATACGGGGATAGTTCTATCTAGTTCCGTTGACAAGGGATATCTCTTTCAATCATTTATTTATTTGACCCTACTCATTTATTTGCACAGAGTCCAAGTGAACACTGCCCGACCCAGGAATTGATCTCGAAATTACAATATCACCAGTAGCGTTTATCTTCACTGGCAAAATCATGAAATACAAACAGGCTATTTTACCGGTACACACTTTTAAGCTCATTTTACGGGTTTCGAGAAAAATAGTACCCCCGCACACCCGCCTATTTTGCCGGTAAATATTTTTATTTTTATGGAGGCTGGTAATGTTACAAAGAGATTTAACACAGAAGTTTATTTATATTCACCATCACTTGTTAAGACAATTTAAAATCTTTTCATCATCAATTGTTAAAAGAAGTTAAAATCATTTATTGATCATCGGTTATTAAAAGAAATACTTCAGGAATAACAGTCTCTGCAAATCCGTAACTTACTCTTGGGTATGGTTCTCTTGCCAATACACTTCAGGTGCACCTACTATAGACAACAGTCACAGACCAAAAGAATCCATGTTGATATTCTTAGTTCTAAAACACTATTTATATTTACCGACAAAATAGCCTTGGTGTCTATTTTACCGGAACCGCAAAATGTTCGAAGGAAATAAGTCCTTTTTGTTAGTTCCAAAATTTTGACCTAATGTCAGAATAATCTAAGCTTAGTAAATGCACAGAGTGATGTAGAGAGGGCAATTAAGAGTAATTATCGAAAAAAAAGCTTCATTTCTGGGTAATGGCCAGGGATCTAGTTTACACGACTATGTGTAGAGAATCAGACCTACACTGCATACACTATACTTAAGGCCGCCTTGTGGCAGAATGAATTACGCTTAATAATATCATGATAATGGTCATTGATATTTATCTTATATATATATATATATATATATATATATATATATATATATATATATATATAGTTTATGCAAAACTAGGTAATCCGCATGGATAGACCCAAGGAGGATGATATCCATAGAGATCAATGTAAATTCAGAGCAGATATGTTTGAATAAAAACAGACCACTTTAAGGTTCCATGTAATAATTTTATTTCCCCACAACCCTTTTAAATGGCTCTGGATCATCAGACTTTACTTTTCATTTCAACTTTTGGAAGTAAAGTCTGATTTTATTCAAAAAAGAAGTGTTGCGTTTCGCTCATTAACCCAATATTGTACACAGAGAGGTGCCACTTTCATAACCTATCTATATGTCTGTGTGTCGGGGTATCTATCTATCTATCTATCTATCTATCTATCTATCTATCTATCTATCAGTTCATCTATCTGTCTGTCTGTTTATTCAGTGGTCTGTTTTTTATTCAAATATATATATATATATATATATATATATATATATATATATATATATATATATATATATATACATACGTTTCATTGAATACGATAGACAAGGTGCGTTGATTTAGTTTTTTTAGACATTTTGAAGGTTGAGATATATTAACTAAAAAATAGATTATTGTATGTATGTATTTATATAATGTTTCAAGATATTATCAAGATATTGCGTGCATGTTCATAGTTGACATTATTGGGTGTTGTTTTTTTTTTTAAATTTTTGTTAAAATGGCTAAATGTATAGACGAAAGTGCTCGTAATGAAAGAACAATTGGACAGTTTTTACATAATTTATCCACCGGAAAAAAAAAATGTAACATCACATGAGAAATTATATAAAAAAAAAAGACTCAATCGAATCTGTATGAAAGAAGGTTTGGTGCCAAAATACACACACACACACACACACACACACACACACACACACACACATATATATATATATATATATATATATATATATATACATTCATTTTTTATATATATTATTTATATATTATATATAGACGGTATTTATTGGAAAGCGCTCAATATCAGTGAGAGAGCTAATATATATATATATATATATATATATATATATATATATATATATATATATATATATGGTGATGGGAATAAAAATTGACCGGCTCATTCTTGTATTATTTTCCTGTAAATCTCAGACTCAAGTTCGATGTTGTTTCTGGTAACAGGATATCTAGCGTATCTCCCGCTTTTTAAAAAAGAAAGAACCTTACTTAGAAGGGAAATTCTCGAAACTGCCGCTATGGAAACTTATCAAAATATAAATTTGCACCCTGGGTTATTTCCAATATCTTCTTTACTGTAAGAATTACTCACATCCCAAACATGCATATATATATATATATATATATATATATATATATATATATATATATATATATATGGAGGGAGAGAGATAGAGAGACAAAGGTACGTGGCCGAGTAGTTAGAACTTTTGTTTGTTATATGACCAGTATTCTTATCTCAATGAACAAACACAAATTTGTCTGAGTAGGCGATTACAACAGCCGCTCTAGTAGAGAGGCATACTCCTTATGAGCGGCCTGCCATCATTATTATAAGCTTTTTAATGTTACATCCAGGTTTTGTATCTCACTATGGTGGATTAGTCAGAAAGTGACTTTTTGACGTCATTGGTCTCGAAAGGAGATCCCAACGTTCAGTTTGGATAGTACCTGAAAAACATACCACGGATTGACACAGTCATTGTGAGTGAAATTAGGTAGACGAAACTGTTTAGGAGACGTCTATGGTTCTCCTAGCACTAAATCACAAGTCATCGTGACCGAGGTTTTGGGTGCACTGGCTTTGTTCAGACACAGGCCAGATGATGAGATCTCTCCCAGAAACTATAAGTCCCGCCCAGCATAGTTGCAGTATAAACTATAAACAGGATCTGTGGTGGTAGAACAAACATAAATATGCCTGAGCAGGCGTCTGCAACAAGGATTAGCTAACCGCCCTAGTAGATAGGCATAATCGGATACGAGCAGCCTGTCATTATGATTAAACGTTTTTTAATGTTATGTCACTTCGTTACATAGGTGACTATGGGTCTTCACAGCTTCCTTTTAATATACGTGAACTACCATTTCTTTGGAAATATAGTGCAGTGGTTTTCCCATTGTCATCTCCACGGCTTAGAATTCAGAGTTGTCTTGTCTCGACGTTTCTATTTAACCCTTTCTGAAGTCATGGGTTCATGCCTTTTCCAAGCGCCTTCGTGCAAACGGGAAAAGAAGAGACCAAGCCGGAACTTGAATTCGATTAGTTTATTCAGTGGTACTGTCCGATAACCGTTTACGTCATCCGCACATGTGTAATATCGAAAGATTTTAAGCAAGTAATACTTTGTGCATATGGACGCATAGCCCATGTGTGTTTGAGTCTGTGTCTGTGGCGGGGTGTGCATGATCGCGCATGCGCACTTAACTTGAAAAGATAAAATATCTGACGGAAAGACGAACACGCGGCGAGTGGTAAGATAGTAACTGATGGAGGTAGTGGCAGTAATATATTGACGACTTCTTGCATACTATGGCGACTGCTAATGAGAAACATATGTAGTTGATGCGTGTGCATACGTTCGTCTGAGGAAAAGCTATAAATGGGGTGTAGAAAAAGAAAAACGCGGTCTGAAGGAGAGATATTTCGCATCCCAGATTCGAACCTGCCTTCCATTTGACAGGAAAAACAGTCGTTAAATCCGATGTAATTTAGATGACCAAAACTAACGGAAGAAAGAACTGAGCTAATCAGTCTTTTAAAGAGTAAAATTGAATGAACGCGTACTCATTCGTTTTTGTACCAAGAACATGTGCCAATTAGAATTGCCATGCCGGTGGGAATTTGTCAACTTGGAAAGATTATTTTGAATCCATTGCTATTTCTGCAACTAAAAACTTGTTTCACTGGGTCGTACTAGACAATTTTTTCTCTCCACAATCTATCTTATGTATTTATATCGTTACCATACGTCCATGATTTGAATATATTCATCAGGTTTACACTGAAAATGGTGTTCTAAAAAATGACCTTTTATTTGGTTAACTGGGACGCAAGGAATGACTTGTTAATTGTAACGCTTCTAAAACAAAACTGATCTCTATTAGTCATTTCAGTGGTCCATTTCTGCCTTCCATCAGTATGGCTGATGCTAACCTCCAGGAGAGTGACTCGTTGGGCCTTCTCGGGCTAACTTTCTTGACTGACATAAACTAGAAAAATTATATAGAATCCATTGCTAGGTCACCTTCTAAGAAAGTTGTTTCCTTGTGTCATGCAAGACAATATTTATTTCCAGAATCTATCATACATATTTATAAGTATTACTATTTTTCCTTGCTTTAAATATTGCTGCCACATATGCTCCGTTGCTATATATTTAGAGATTCTTGATAAAATCCAAAGAAGAATCAGCAATATTATTGCTCCTTACCTGGCATCTTGGCTTCAGTCACTTTCCCATCAACTTATACTTTCTTCCCTCTACCTTTTCTATAAATACTTTCATGTAATTCTTTGGATGAAGTCTTCGTTATGGTGACTTGACTTTATTAATTGAATCATTGCACTCGATTGGTAACAAGGTCTCATCAATTTACAGTTGAATTGGATAAATGTAGCCGTATGTTTTATGCTGGAAGTTTCTTTTCTCGTACTTCTCGCTCGTGGAACTTTCTTCCGGCTGCATGCTTTCCAGCCAACTTTGATCAAAAATTTAAATGCAATTTCATTTGTTATCTACTGTCTTTTTGATTACTCTTCTATTGTTCTCGCTCCTTAATAATGTTTCTCTTTTTTCTTATTCTTTCACACTCATTAACCCCTTGTATCTTAGTGGCTTTACTGCCTTGCATGGGGTGAAATGATTAGAAAACAAATTTAAATGCTATGTCAATCGTTAACTACTGTCTTCCTAATTACTCTTCTATTGTTCTCGTTCCTTAATAGTGTTTCTATTTTTTCTTATTCTTTCCCACTCATTAACCCCTTGTGTCTTAGTGGCTTTACTGCCTTGCATGGGGTGAAATGATTAAAGAAAGCGCGCCGGTTCAAATAAATTTTGAGTGCATGCTTCCAAACGTGACACAATTCCCAGAATAAAATAATATAACTTTTATTGTCTTTCATCATCATGGCTGATACTATCTCCAACCCCAAGAGCTTGACACATTGCGTCTTCACAGATAATCTTTTCCCCTCACACAAAGTGAAAAAAATATATTGAGTCACTTGTTATGTCTGCTGCTAAGAAAATTGGTTCGCTGTATTTTGTTAGATATTATTTCTCGCTAGAATCTATCTTACATTTTCTTTATCATTCTACCAAATGTCCATGCTGCCACATCTGGTCTGATGCTTCTGGTATGGATTTACAGATTCTCGATAAAAGCCAACGAA
>CAHIKZ030004391.1:4035000-4040000 GCA_903632075.3 Acanthosepion pharaonis | reverse complement strand
AACGGAGCTAGGATTGGACTTTAGAAGAATGGAAGAAGGTACTATGTAAGAAGGTACTATGGATTGATGTCCAAATTTGAGCATTTTGGGAGTAAACGAAGATGGACTCCTTCCGAAAAAAATGAGTGAAAATTGCATTTTGCCAACTGATGGTGATGCTGCTGTAATGGTTTTGAGACATTTTAGGGTTGAGATTGCTGGAGACTTTGTTCAAATTAAAGGTATTATTCGAGAGGAAATGTATCATTCAATACTGTCGCTTGGACAAAATGTTGTTTTGCAGATTATCAAAAATCAAATAAGGGAATTTCGCAAATCATGACTTGGTCTCGCTCAGTCTCCAGATTCTTCCCAGTTGAACTAGTCTGGGACGAAATTGATCGTAAAGTTCGAAGCGAACTGGCTAAGAATAAGTAAGAGGTGTTTACCCATTTACAATACTCTTTGGGAATCACTTCCACCAACACACTTTTACAAGTTACAAATTTTTCTTCCCCTTTTAATATATTTTTTTCCTTTACATTTTTTTTTTTTTTTGCCTTTCTCTCCCCACTCAATTTGTCTGGACAAATTGGCCCTAGTGATTAAACAAAATTCGGTCTGAAGAGATGAATATGTGTATATATTCATAAAATAAATTATAACCGAATAGATATTTAAGTATCGTCTGTACTTAACGTTATATATATATATATATATATATATATATATATGAATACAAGGGTGGTATAAATGGAATAAATTTTCGCTAATCAAAAACACTATTTTTAAAAAGGTGGTCAATAGAGAGTAAGTAGAGTGAATAAAGTCCTGAAGACGAAACGCATCGCATGTAAACACTTTCCACTTTGTCATACAGTTTCCCCAATATATATATATATATATATATATATATATATATATATATATATATATATATATATATATATATATTATCTGCACGGATTTTTCTTATTGGGAATATTGGTATTGTTTTGAAGCCTAAACAAAAAATCCAATATGAATGCAATTATTGCTCCTCCTACGCAAGAAAATATACAAAGATAAAACCAAAATATTCTGTCAATGAAAATTAAAACCCTCCACTGCGACCCTGACAAGGTATTTGGACGACTGTCGCAAAACTAAACAATGACGAATAGAATGTCTGGTGTGATAAAAATTAGCTTTAATTCAGGTGCTGTAAGAAATACATCGAAAATAAAATTTCTTGATCTATGTTACGCATGGAATTGCGTCGCCCCTGGCCAGTCAAAGTATCCACGCCAACCAATGTCAATCGCCGAAAGCGTTTTCAATCGACACTCGAAAATCAGCTTGAACCTTGTATAAATAGAAGAAAAAAGGTCGTAAACTTTGATGAGACTCGCTTTCTTCCTAATAAAATGGACTTCAGTATGCGTTATTACCAAAATTAAATTCGGGAAAACAAGAGGTGGTGTATATTAATTTTGTTTAGAAACACTGTCTCTTATGATTTATGTGAAAGGTACTTTATCACAAACCACCCGTCTCATCAACTTGGAACAATATATACATGCTGTCATGGCGACAATCCTGTATGGTCTGTCAGCAGAATAATGTGAACTGGCACACAGCAGTACTTCAAGGAGAATGGTTTCAAAACTTGCAGATAAAGTCATTGTGTTGCTCTGGCAAATAAATTTCCAAGATCATAGTCTCAAGGAATATTCATGCGATATGTTAGCCAAAGATGTTTACTTTAAACAACTTCTTGTCCGTAATCTCTAGAACATCTAAAAGGAATTTTGTAAAAGTCGTGCCTGATTATTTAAGTTTTGCTTTACGGAAAAAAAATGGAGGAACATCATGTAAAGAAGTTTTTTCAGCGATTTTTAACGTATGAAGCAGGAAGAGAAAATTACAAGGATATGGCCGATAGAAAAGGAATTGTGTTAGATTAAAGAGCTTAAGATTGTTGTGAAGCACCCACGTAGGCGTCTGTTTCATAAAGTATCAGTTCTTGTGAAGAAGGCAGTGAAGTGGGACGTCCTTCTTATCAAAAGACTACATAAGAAATGAAGGCGATTCAAGCATATATATGTAGCAAGGTGAGCCTTGGCTTTAAAAATTTGAGCATGAATCCTCTAAATCAGGGCTTCCCAAATTTTTTACTTCATGGCCAAATTTGAAGCCAGAATTTTTCTGTTGCCCATGAAATTATTATCCTATAAAAATTACATCCATTTCACATAGAATATATCAATTTGTTAAATTTCTGGGGCCCACCTGACATTTGACATTGCCAATTATGGCCATACTTTAGGAAACTCTGTTCTAAATTTTAAATTTTATATATATATATATATATATATATATATATAATGGACTCTCCCGTCAGTTTCGACGTATGAGGATCTGACAGCTTATTGATTCAGTTATGAAATTTTGTGCGATAATCTTAAGTGGCATTTAAGACACGCTAGTGATTTACAAAGGAGGCCACATATGGAGCAAGTGTGAAGATTGTGAGATGAGATCACTGTTAGATTAGCTGACCTTTTAGATCTTACTCTCGCTTCTTGAAGATGATTCAGACAAGCGGATTGAAAATTGCTGAGTCCACTAAAACACGTTGATCTCCATTTTTTAAGCAACAACAACAACAATAATATATATATATATATATATATATATATATATATATATATATATATATATATATATATAAGGAAAAGGTTATAGTTGTTCGAATGAGACCAAAATGTATATCTTTAAAAAAGACAGAAACCGCAAACATTTTTGGTTCTAATGCGGATTTATTTTAGTATATATATTATAATTTATTCTTCTGATTTCTGATAAACGTGTTTCCGGTCTCGTGACCTTCTTCAAGTAAATTAAAGGAATTAATTTTTAAAGGAATAAATTTTCCTTATGTTCTAAAGTCATAAAAAAATGAGATCAAGACTTACTACAAATACAGAAAATGAAGAATGTATTATTAAAAGAACATAAAGAAATTTTATTACTTTAAAAATTATTCCGTTAATTTGCGTGAAGAAGGTCACAAAACCAGAAACATGTGAAGCAAAAATATGAAGAATAAAATCTAATATATGCACGAAAACAAATCCACATTATAGCCAAGAACGTTTGCGGTTTCCCTCTTTTTTAATTTATGTATATATATATATATATATATATATATATATAATATGAACTGGGTTTATATAATAGTACTTCAAGGAGAATGGTTTCAAAACTTGCAGATAAAGTCATTGTGTTGCTCTGGAAAATAAATTTCCAAGATCATAGTCTCAAGGAATATTCATGCGATATGTTGGCCAACTTCTTGCCCGTAATCTCTAGAACATCTAAAACATCTAAAAGGAATTTTCTAAAAGTCGTGCCTGATTATTTAAGTTTTGCTTTTACGGGAAAAAAAATGTGTGAAAAGTGTATATAAATATAAATAAATATATGTATAATAATATGTATGTATATAAATAATATATATATATATATATATATATATATATATATATATATAAATGCATTAAATTATCAGCACTTTTGCCATAACATATGCCTTCTGTTAATGCGTGCTCATAGTTGGTACAATTGTGTTCCCGAAATCGAAGTTTGAACTTGATCGTCCCAGTTTTCTTGCTACTGTTACAGTGTAAACATGGCCGCTCCACTAAGCAGTGTACACCGAGTAGGAACAAGGAGGTGACTATCACACGAAAGCTTTTCATAATTTGCCATACATTTTTCTCCAATATATACATATATATATTGGCTTATTTGGCTCCTGTTCTTAATACGACTGGTGGTAGTTTTTAGACTGAGGCTCACAAGAGTAAGCTCGTAATTAAATCTCTCGCCTTGTCGCCTCTGGCTGACTGTTCTTTGACCTCCATCTGCATGCATGTAACTGAATAAAGAGCAATGGTCTACACTATCAATTGCCTTATATATATATATATATATATAGTTACTTCCAAAGAAACACGATGACTAAGGTTTAAAATGCATTTCTAAAAACGAAAAATCTTTCTCGAGGCTTTACTTTTAATATTAGTTTCAAACTACTAGATTATATTTAATATTTGCCATAAGCAAAAATACTTTAGTGTATTTCAAAACTGATTTAAATGGATTAGAATAAGTTTTTTTAAATCGCTAAAATCGTTGATTAGTCTTCTGTCAGAAAAAAACGTAATTCTCTTTATTTGTGGAATCTTAGCTGATGTAAAGTTTAATTAATCTGATTTGGATTAAATATTACTTACTTTTAGTTTAAGATATCATGGAAATACATTTTTAACGCGGATGTAGGTGTCTATTTAAAGTGTTGATAGGTTGACAGCTGGTCTTTCTATTTTTTTTTCTACGGGGGACATATATGCAAAAAATACTACATAACGTGTGAGCAACTTTTTTTATATAATTTTAAAGTATCTATAAACCTTTAAAATTTAGTAAAATATTCCCCGTACCCTAATGTTTTATTGTATTTTGTGTACTTTAGATTTAAATTTACTAGTTATAGCTCATATTATTTGATAATGTCGTGTAAGGATGTCCGCATTTAGAAAAATCGGCAGCTTTATGCATACACACACACACACACACACACACACACACACACACACACACACACACACAATCTTTTTAAAATATTTGGGTCGCTGAATTGTTGTAAGCTTTTCCATTGATGATTAGTACATATAATTTTTACTTCCTTATAATATCACCTAAATTAATACAAAAATTTAAATGATTTAAATTTTATGAATAATTCTTAATTGAAATTAAAGAAAAAAGTGTGAAAGAAATTTCTTAAGACAATATTCTCCATATTCATATTCATAAAAGCAATTAAAAGTTTTTTCTAATTAAATACTTTATCAATTTTATTACATTCATTTTTTTATTTTAGGATTCTTAAAAAATTTTCGGTAACTGCGGGTCCTGTTTAAAATAAAAATTGATGATTTAAATTCTCCAAGGAATTCTGTGTGTTAATACAA
>CAHIKZ030004391.1:4027500-4030000 GCA_903632075.3 Acanthosepion pharaonis | reverse complement strand
GTTTACTGGTACGTAAGTGAATGTAAATAACTCGACTGGAATTCGAACTCGTCCCTCCGATTATCCAATCCGAGACGCTATCCATTACTCCAACACCCGCTCTTTGCAAATGATTGAGCACTTATAGCCGAAACCCTTGAGAATATACAATGGATTGCTAACACATTCTCTCGTTCATCTAAAGATTTTGTTCTGACCATCAGGATGAAAAATACAAAACCTGTTCACCAGCCTATCTGTGACCAGCTGTTGCTCCCACTGTTTATGTTGAAGGAAACGTTTTGAAAACCTTTTTCAACTATCTTGTCTTCATTGTATTCAGCGATGCTAAAATGGAACAGAGACATTAACTGCAAGACTAGTTCTGACAATTAAAGAATGAAGGCATCTCAACAGCAATCAATTGCGATATTATAACAAGAGATAATCTTATAAAAGGAAAGGAAATGGTTGTCACTTATGTCGTCTTGAAAAATTGGTTATCTTAAAACATTAAATACCGCGAGCTTATTAAACATGATAAATGAATTTATGGTTAATTGTAGTCATCAAATAAATACCTGCTTAAATATTTTAAGCCAGATTAATATAAATTACGAATTTCTTTAGCTATGTTAGGGTTTATTTTTCTTTTTGTGAGAACAAATTCCTTCATGACACCACATTATATTTTGAAATCTCCTTAGAATTATCCATTTTAAGGGTGTATATTACGATATCAAAAAGGCAGCTGCTCATGCAGCGAGGGTGGGGGGTAAAATTCGGGATAGATAGATAGTTGGACAGACTGAGATAGGTAGCTGAGGAACAGACTACATATATATATATATATATATATATATATATATATATATATATATATATATATATATATATATATATATATATATATATATATATATATATATAGATAGATAGATAGATAGATAAACAGACTGAGATAAATACCTGATGAACAGACTGATATATATATATATATATATATAAAGATAGATAGATAGATAGATAGATAGATAAACAGACTTAATATAGATAACACATGAACAGACTGATATATGCATAAACACACACACACATACACACACACACACATATATATATATATATATATATATATATATATATATATATATAGATAGATAGATATATAGATAGATAGATAGATGGACAGACTAAGATAGATAACAGATAAACATACTGATATATGCATAAACACACACACACATATATATATGTAGATTGATAGATAGATAGCTGATAAACAAATTGATATAGATAGATAGATAGATAGATAGATAGATAATGAACAACCAGAGAGATAGATATTAGAAAAGTCATATTCAAACTGATGATAGCAAAGCAACATAAACAAATCTCATAAAAAAATGACATCAAAGAAAATTTATTATTTATACAGAAAACGACTCTTTATTTGTCTTTTGGTTTTTTCCAAAGTTTTTCATATTTTTTGGTTGTGTGCTTTTTTTTCTTTATTTTTTTTTATACTTTTGGTTATTTTTTTCATTGTATTTTGCTTTGACATTAAACAAAAGCAAAACCAATTTTTATAAAAATGTTCTTTTAATAAATAAAAAACAAAATGATGCAATATTTTTCTGTGTGAGTTTTCAAATGAGGAATATTTGTAAAAAATTGAAATTTTTAAAGAAGGAAAGAAATGATTTCCATGAAAAATTCAACAGAAATGGTTGAAAATTCCTTTGATGAATTTCTATAATACTGTAATGAAACTTAATTACAATAAAAATATAAATGATAATAATAATGATACTCGATTAATATTATTATCTCTCAATTAATGTGTGTATACATTCTGGTACCCTGTTGATCTAGACGTTTATACAACTGGAATTGAATCAATATCTTGTTGTACACACACACACACACACACACACACACACACACACACACACATATATATATATATATATATATATATATATATATATATATATATATACACAATTTATTGTTTATATTACAAATAAATGTCCTGTAGACACGAATATATCATTTTCAATCCATTTCTCCATGTCTCGCCCACGTGGTTTTTGGACACATAGGAACGAGAATATATATTGGTGATTTTATGGGTGATATTTGCGTCTTTGGTATGTCAACATCTAAGCATTCAGGTCACGTGACAACATATGCACGTGTTTGTGTCAGTGTCTATAAATGCTTTACTTTTTATAACGATAGCTGTTTTGCTTACACGAAAATCAGTGATTGATTTCTTTTAAAATATATTTTGTAGGTAAATTTGGCATTCAAAATACCCGTTCGGGTCCATCAATGTGTGTGTGTGTGTGTGTGTGTGTGTGTGTGTGTGTGTGTGTGCGCCTGCGTGTGAGTGAGTTGTTTTTTTACGGCTTATCAGCCTTTTCCAGGTTATTTTAAATCCAGAAAGTATTTTAAAATTGTAAGAATTTTTCTTTCTTATTTGTTTCATTTTTCTTTTCTTATTGGGAGATAATAA
>CAHIKZ030004391.1:4017500-4025000 GCA_903632075.3 Acanthosepion pharaonis | reverse complement strand
CATGTGGATATATTCTTAAAAGATCTATGTGATACGTACCTCCCACTACAAAAAAAAAGAAAAAAGTTTAAAAATGATGGGAGCCCTTATTGTAAAAAACAAGAAACCACCACTTAACAACATTAATTAGGAACCCGACCACAATTTACTGGCCGTATTTGGAATTTAAGAATATGTCTACTTTCAGTCACTGTAATACCGTCTCCATCAGCACTGACACACCATTTATTGTTGTAGTAGTATATACAGACTGTCCCAAAATAATGTATACCCTCTTTAAATATTAATAGTTAATAATACATTACTGTGATGTGAGAATGTATATGGATGAAAATATGCAAAACAGATGGATTGGAAAAAGAGGGACAGTTGAATACCCACCTCGATCACCAGATTTGATATCATTTGATTTCTTTTTGTGGTGGTTTCTAAAAGACAAAGTTTACAGCAGGAACCCTGAAACAATTGCTGAAATGAGAGTAGCAATTGAGGAAGAATTTGCTCAAATACCAGAGGAAATGTTACTGGACGTTTGTAGGTCTATTTCTTCAAGATATGAAAAGTGTATTGAACAGAACGGCAACCATTTTGAGCACTTGATATGAACTCATCATTATATGAACATTCTGCCATTGTCACAAGTAGCTTTTATCTTATTAAAGTTAATTGTCTATGTTTTTTGTATATTTTACTCTTAAATTCTTTAAATATGTATTCTTTCTCTTGTATTATCTTATTTACAAGTCAAAATACATAAATTGAATAAGTTATAACGATTCAATATTATTTTGAGACACCCTCTCTATATAAAAAGGCAATTATTGAAAAAAAAACACACACACAATCCTTGTGAAAGATTAAGAGTTTAGGCGAAAGATCTGAGAACGAAAATATTTTGGACAATTTTTACATTCATTAAGTTCAGAACAAAGAAACGTGTACGCATAGAATAAAAAGATCACACAAACATGAAGTTCTTTTGTAGTCTCGATTAAAGAAACATGTATTAAAGTGGGATTGCTGCCCAAAGACACACACACACATATAGTTAATGTCGTACTATATTTATGGGCAAAAGTGCTCAGTAGCTGCGATCGCGCGTATGTAAATGAAAAGTGGACACAGAGGTCATCATAGAGCGGAAACTGTCTATTTCATGCGTGAAAGCAATCGTCAGGCCATGTATGTTGTGCTTTGGCTCGACGGCTTATATTTAAATATGTAAATATATATATAAATAGTCGAGCTATAAATACAAAACACAGAAGATTGCGTTCAAGCATGAAACACATTGTCACCGCACAGATTTAACCTCTGTGTCCACTTTTATATATATATATATATATATATATATATATATATATATATATATATATATATATATATATATATATATCAAGGCGATAATCTGTTTCATGCTTTAACCTTCTGGCCATAAACACTGTCTGTGATAAGAAATTTTACCCGTAAATATGCCATACCCTAAAACTATATTCTTATCTCTCTCTCTCTCTCTCACACACACACACACACACACACACACACACACACACACACACACACATATATATATATATATATATATATATATATATATATAAGAAAGAATGTTCAATATCATCGCTTCATTAACAGAAGAAACTTCATTGTTTTTCTTATTGATATTTATTTATGAGTTAAACTGACACTTAGCAACAGATATGGGTCACACAATTGGAGTCGGACACATTATAAGAATCCATTGTCTTCTAAGTTCGTCCGCAGCCCTTTGTAGAAATCTAAGGCCTCCCATTTTAAATACCATTCACGTACCTATTCAAATGTCCATTGGCCAAAGCTTACATGGCATTTTTTTTTGCTTCTGTTTACTGTGAATACATTCCACAGTCCGATCATATCTATGATAAAGGAATTCCCCATCCCGACACATGTAGCCTAATTTTATGACAGCAGACTGAAAACTCGCCCAAAATGAACTCTCATCTTGAATTTAAATCAAAATTCTAATTCTCTAAATTAAAATATCTTAATTAGAACGATCATTAATGGTAGATTTCTGTTTTGTAAAGTATGCTATCACCACTGGGCTTTATAAACAAAAACAGAATAAATATATTGTTTTAATAGGATTTCTTCGTAATATCCTTATAGATATACTTTGATAATAAAATAGGTTTAATTTCTTCTTCATAGGGAATTGGATTATGTTTTTAACAGAAGTTAGTCACGCTATTATTTGATGTATTTCTGTTTAAATCTTGGTCTGCAAGGGTTGGAAATTGTCATTCTAGGTTTAGCTTGGGTGGGAAAATTTTTAGTTATTGGTGAGAAACAAAAACGGAGTACTAAAAAGAAAGTATTTGTTAAAGGGATTTAATTTTTTTCTGCTTCAGAAAATGTTTACTAATTTGTTTATTTCGAATGTCTTTCCATCAAAATCACTCCAATGAAACAGGGCATATGTGTGTGAGATATATATAGAGAGAGATATTAAGTGAGATTGATAGAGTGATAGAATCGTACAGAGTGAGAGAGAACATAAACGTGATAGGAAGGGAGAACGAGTGAGAGAATGAAAGGTCTCTGTGAAAGAATTATAGAACAAGATAAAGTGAGTAGTAAATAATATATATATATATATATATATATATATATATATATATATATATATATATATATATATATATAGAGAGAGAGAGAGAGAGAGAGAGAGAGAGGGAGTGGATGAAAAAGAAATGAATTCAGTGAGAATTAAAGAAATCTTTGGAGAGTGAATACGAGGGAGAATGAAAAGACCGAGTGTCAACGAAAGAAAAAGTGAGACATTGTTAGAGAAAAAAAAAGTTCGATAAAGGAGGAGAGAGTCAATTTTCACGAAGCTCTGACCAAATAATTCTCAAGATTTGAATTAAAATGGCACTGATCATCTCAACGTCAGTTATTTTCGTTTTTATTTGCAAAGTGATCATCTTGGTCCTAATTTTGTCATTGTTGGTCATTTACACAAAGTGGATAGTCATAGAACATGGTTATCACGAATTTTACAAGTATTTAATTCCAAAATAGTCAAAGTTCTTTTTCTGTATCGTTACAGAAGGAATTTGATTGTCCGGCGTTTGCGATGAACCATCAAAAGTCTTCGCCATCATTAAAGCATGCAAATCAAAAGGCATTCTACTCGTGAAAACCACATTTTACAAGTATGCGATTGTACATGAAATTGCACGTTTGGTTTTTGGTTTTGAGGTGGAAGATTAGAAACAAGTGAATTTATCTGGCAGTGACAATAACCCATCGAACATGGGCATTTTCTCAACTTACGGCACAAGGCCAGGAGGATCATTTCCAACTCAATATAGCAGTAATGGTCTGCATGACAAGCACATTAACAACAACTTCACTAGTTCATGGTTAATTCCAAAGTTCAGTTACTTTGGATAAATATAAATATTCGCCTTTAAATCTTTTGAGATGTCTTTTATTCTGTTTAATATACTTTCACACTCATATATATATATATATATATATATATATATATATATATATATATATTGTTTTTACACGTTTTTTAGTGGATGCTCATGTTTGAGTAGACGCTGCGTTTATTTATTAAACAGTATATTTATTTATTTTCGTACACCAGCCAGAATGTTCGAAATATCTTATTAAAGAAAAAAATATGCGCTCTTCAGCAGGATTCGAACCTGCGTCTCTCTGTGAAGATGAACAGTTATTAGATCCGACGTATTGTAGACGAAAATAAATATACTGGTTAATAAATAACTGCATCGTCTACTGCAATACGAGTATACACTAAAAGTAACGCTTAAAGTGATATAATCTGTCATATTAATAAATAAAAATCCATTATATTCTTTATAATATATATATATATATATATATATATATATATATATATATATATATAAATATTTTATATATAAAAGGTTTTGATTGTGATTGTGAGTGCATGGGTGTTTGTGATTAATTTATGTCCATTTTTGTAATAAAAAATTGACAAAACTCTATATCGAAAGAAAATGTCGAAGTCGTTGATGATCACAAATGAAAAAAAATGATTTTTAAAAATGTACAAGAAAAAATGTCCATTTTTTTTTTTCTTTGACTTTTATTTTTTTTATTTTTTATTTTGTTTTGTTCTGGAATCACTTGGGTCTGGTAAATTCGAAAATACTGCTCTCAGAGCAGAGTGTCTTTCGGTCTGTGCCTTTGTCTGATTCTCGACTGTTGAACCTCTCAGCTAACGAGGGAAATGGTTTTAAAGAAGGAACAGCCTTTGGGTAAGCTATGTGTATATTTGGTCTGCAAAAAAAAAGAAATTTGTATAATAGATCGGGTTGTTTGGGTGTATCGACTTGAGAAAAAATACAATATAAAAGATATAGGCATGCATATACGTAAATGAATATACGTTTGAATAGATTCTATTTATATGCAGTTCAACCAATATATATAGCTGCAAAAAGTCCCCAAGTTCCAATTAATAAAACTTGTGTACAGGCTGTAAATTTCAAAGCCAGGTCCACACAGTTTAAAACTGGCTAGATTTGAGTTAATAGGGACAAAACTTGCATAAAACATTTTGGCCCGATTAGGCAGCCATACTTATAAACGGTGTCTTTATTGTTTGTTTTAAAAGACAGGAGCAATATGCAGTAGATTTTGGCAAAAGTTCTTTAAAAACATTCAATATTTTTCCTAATATATCTTTATATTATTTTATAACATATTTTTTTATTTCATGGTTTAATTTCGGGATTTTAAAAAGTTAGCGTCATTGAAGAGGAATACTAAAGATACAAAGTTGCTTAGAGCTACATGGGACAGGAAGTTGTGGAGAGTCATCATCGCCTAGGTCCTAAATGAACAGGGCACATAAAAGAAGAAAGAAAAAACTTTGTTTCATTCCCTTAATTGATTGCATACGAAAACATTAACTAATAGCAAAAATTAGCTGCATTCATAAAGTTCTAGCATAATATAACTTCGTAAATACACAGTAGATTTTATAGCTTCTTGAATACTAGTTTAGAGGCTTTGAAAATTCCACACACGAAATGGTTCATATAATTGTACCTATACTCTAAAATTCTGATCATAACAAATATGCAGATATACTGACTGAGCAGACAGTGTGTCAGAAAGGCTTACATAAAAGGATGTCCTTATTAAAAAGGAACAAAGTAAACTGAATCTTTAGTATATAAATACACACACACACGAAGATAGATAGATAGATAGATAGATAGATAGATAGATAGGAATTGGGATCAAATACAGTTCAAATTTGGATCAGAATCTGACAGAAAGACAAAATCAACAAATAGTCGCGATGAATACGTATTTAAAAAAATAATTATTATATATATATATATATAATTATTTTTTTAAATACGTATTGCATAAATACGTATTATATATATATATATATATATATATATATATATATATATATATATATATATATATATATATATATGAAATGATGTATTATGTACATTATTCGGACTCATCTTTCTCGCCATGTTTATTACAACGTTTCGGCCGTTGTACACTTCAGGTCTTCTTCAGGTGGGTGGAATGTCGAACTGAACCCTTTATTTCGCTCACTGGGGTAGACTGTTCTAGTTCCACGTGCCATGTTTAATGGATATCAGTTATTAGTTATCTCATGTTAATTCCCCTCTTGAAAGTTCTTCATTGCCTTCACTAACGCCTTTATCCACTGTGCCATGTGTCCACAAGGCACAGGGGATAAAGGCCAGTGAGCGAAATAAAGAGTTCAGTTCGACATTCCAACCACCTGAAGAAGGCCAGAGCGTACAACGGCCGAAAGGTTGTAATAAAGATGATGACAAATATGAGGAAAATAGTCCGAATAATGTAAATAATATATATAATATCGCTTGAGGATGAAATGGAACTAATGTCTTTAATTTAATCACAAAATTAAATTCGTGGCTTTTAGCTTCCATTTTTGAAACATGGTTAGAACTGTGTAGGGAAAAAACATATTTTAAATCAATTAATTTATAACACACACACACACACACACACACACACACACACACACACACACACACATATATATATATATATATTGATTTTTTTTATATACGTATTCATCGCGGCACAGAAATTACCATATTTCGAAATCAAAATCTAAATCCTAAATTAAACTTAAAATTTGAAGTTAGCTTCCATTTACAAGCGATGTTTTGGTTTCGAAACATGATAATTTCTGTGTCGCGATGAATAAATATTTTGAAGTTAAGATCAAATGTAGCCCAAATATGGATCCGAATCCGACAGAATGATACGATATGTAACAAATATGATACGTTTATAAATTTAACATGTTTCGATCTTATTAAGGCTTCATCAGAGAATAAGATATGGAATTTTTTTTTTTTTTTGCGTTGTTTGGTTTTCTTTGGTTAAGCATTTTTCACGAGCATTTCACTTGTCAAGCATTGTTCGTGTGTATAATTTATGTGTGTAAGTGTATCATAATTCTAGTTTGTTTATGCATGATTCATTGTAATTTCATGGTATTTGTTCGGATGAGCTCTTCGCTATGGTACAAAGTTTAGAAGTCTGTTCATATCTATCTATCTATCTATCTATCTATCTATCATTTTTTTCTCGCTTGTGGATCTCCCTTCCGGTTCTATGCTTCCCATTCAACTTTAAAAATTTCAATGTCACTTGTTATCTACTGTCTTCTTGATTACTCTTCTATTGTTCTCACTCGTTAATAATGTTTCTCTTTTCTAATTCCTTCACATGCAGTAATTGTTTGTCGCTTTGTCTTGCTTGGGGTGAATTCGATTAAGGAAAAGTTAGCCTTTCAGAATCCACCCCTTCATAGTGGTCTGAATTCAGATTTTCTTTCTCCTAGATTGGTTACCACCGAAAGGCAAAAGTGCCCAGTCCCCCACCCCTGCTATTTATCCCATAGCTGGAGGTAAATGGAGTCAGGCATTTTGCAAGGGAATTAGTGCAAAGTATATAAAGCCGGATGGTCTTGTGGGCGGGGTGGGGGGTAATTGACCACGGTAGGAAATATTGCTAGAAATAAAGACTGGGCCTTCGTACTGTGCGTCCAACTAATTTCCAACTAAGCAATATTCCCCACTCAATACATATTGTCCATCTCTTTTTAGTGATAATTCTATTCAATTTATCAACCTCGATTAGCTCTGTTTAGCGAGGTTCGAAACCGGTTAGCCAGCCAGCTTTTCAGTTTTACTTTTTATCTATTGTCATCATGAGTGGTAACAAAAATAAGTTTCGTCTTTTTATAGCAGTCAAAAAGTAAATAAAAGAGCATTAAACTTCTATGTGATATCTGTCTTCCTGTAAGGTAGTGAGTATTGCATAATCTCCTCAAAGATGAAGAGAAGACATGAAGCAAAAGAAATGGAAGGAGGGCTTGGAAAATCTGTTACTCACGTGACAGATTGAAGGCAAGATGGA
>CAHIKZ030004391.1:4000000-4007500 GCA_903632075.3 Acanthosepion pharaonis | reverse complement strand
TCAATCTGTTCTCTCCGATCTATCTTCTTTCTTCTTCTTCTTCTTCTTCTTCTTCTTCTTATTATTATTATTATTTCTTCAAAAATTACGTTTTAATAAAGTGAATGTGCCGTTTGTGTTGCCAAAAGCATACCGGATAAATTGGTGGCTTGTCCTACAAGGGGGGAGTAGATTCATACCCTACCGGTGGGCACATTTTCTTCATTAAGTTTTCAATAGGGCACAGACCATTTAATATAATATACACTGTTTGAAAAACGTTTCGTCTATTTCAAACACGGGTATCCACTGGAATTAACTTTTGAAGTTATACATTATCAGAATTATGTTTGTTACGGTATGCAACTAATGCATTCAGTGTGTTCTTTTGTGAAAGAACACTTTTCTATTCACATAATCTTTTGTTTAATTTCCTACATGTTTCTCCTATGTATTCCTTATGGCAATTATTACAGGTGATAGAGTCAATTCCTCCTTCAGGTTTAAAGCTTATTATTTTGTTTTGTATTAAGTAAGTATTGTATTGTTTTAAAAGTAGTTGTAACAAATTTTATGTTAAGCTGAGATGCATTATTTTCAGTTGTATTTGTGAAAGTGTTTGTAGGTGGAAGTCCATATTTTGATTTGTTAGGTTTGTCAGAATCGGCCATTTTTTTTTAATTTAAACATATTTTCCTTTAGTTTTGTGGAAATATATATATGTATATATGATATTTTCTTTATATACTCATTTATGGCGCTGTAATCAATATAATGTTTGTAACTTTTTGTTGTATTACTGCGATCTTACTTGTATTATTGACGCCAAAGTATATCTGTTATGATAATGAATAGAACTTCTGAC
This sequence comes from Acanthosepion pharaonis, assembly GCA_903632075.3. Classification (NCBI taxonomy): domain Eukaryota; kingdom Metazoa; phylum Mollusca; class Cephalopoda; order Sepiida; family Sepiidae; genus Acanthosepion; species Acanthosepion pharaonis. The sequence goes on along the minus strand of CAHIKZ030004391.1, from coordinate 4,006,656 downwards.
AGGTTTACAAAGCTGCTCGGTGAAAAGACCGATTCTTTGAATGAGATAAAAAACTACGATTAGAACTATTTATTCAATGGTCTATATCCGAGAGACCACTTTTAATTTATCGAAATTTAACAAAATATACGTGCATATAACATGATCAAATTTTATCATTGTGTAGCTAGTAATATCTACATCTTTAAACCTATGGAATACGACATTACGGACAAGTAGTCTTTTGTTTCATCCTGTATGTGCTAATGTTTTCCTGACTATGCACAAGCATTTATCCTTTTTTTTCCGTTTATCTTGGATGCACTGTTAAAAAGCGAATTAAAATTTCTGTTAAATACAACGGAAAATCGCTCTTTTATGTGGGAATCCACACTTTGAGGAACGAAACACACCATTTTAAACATAAGTGATATTTTGCTCACACTTTTTTTTATTACTTATTTTCATATTAAAATTGTTTATTCTTTTTGTTATAATGGAATTTTATTTTCTTGTGAGAGAAAATATATAATCTTAATCGTAGCTTAACTTCTGATTATTTTAAAGTTAATGTTTATATTGTTTCGAGGTACTGTCTGAATTTAAAATACAAAAAAAATAAAAATAAAAACAAGATTTAATTCACTTGAAATACAATGCTAAACACGCAGTTAACTTTAAATATCTCGAAATATTTTTTTAGGTATGAATACACATTTTGAGAGATGAAAATTTAACACCACATATTAAAATATAATTAATTTTTCAAAAAAACATTCCAAAGATTTTTATTTCTAGCTTTGCTATTTATTCATTTACTAAATTTTATTTTGTGTTAGCTAGAAAAAACACTGCTATGTAATATCAGTCCTCTTATATGGTAGAGACCTTAGGCAACAAAAATGTGGCTCTACAGAAGGATGCTAAGAATAGCACGGATTGAACATGTGAGTAGCAAAATTTTAAGGATAATGGAAGTCAAAAGGACACTTCTACCCAGAATCAGAAAGAGATTCGAAAATTCCGGGGCACATAATGAGGAAAGACGGCTTGAAGAATTTGACAATCACAGGACATATTTAACGAAAGTGGGATAGAAAGAAAAGACGTGTAAGCTTTCTTAATAATCATGTGTAAATGGATGGCATAGTGAAAAAACAAAGCATACTAAGCTATTAAAATAGAAATTTGTAGAGACCTATATATATATATATATATATATATATATATATATATATATATACGTGCGTTTGTGTGTTAAAATTTAGAAAATATATGATTTTATATGATTTTCACTTAAAATGTAATACTTTAAAAGTCAATGTTTATATTTATTTAAAGGATACCTTTCCGCCATCTTTGATGCTTACTTATGTAAAAATTGAAAAATAGAAATTATTTAATTAAATATCTACGAAAAATAAACCAAGAGATGCGTTGATGAAAAGTTGGTTTGTTTCACGATTGTCAAAAATAAACTGGTAGAAAGGAATTCCTGTCTTATTTATTTATTTATTTATTTGTGCTTAAATGAATAAAGACAGCACGGTCCTCTACGTGTGTAAATGTAGACACGTTTAATTACAAGTGAAAAACTGAAACGAGTTCGCCAGAGCAACATTCTTAGATGCAGACACAACACCCTCCACGTATATTTCATCAGCTGTACACTTAAAATATTCATTTTATTTAGCGGTAACGATTTGCTTATTGATAAATCCAAACACCTTTAAGGGATTTTTCTATAGAAATTTGTCGACCCTTCAAGCTATGAAAATCTAAAACCGAAGATGAGATTTCTATCGTGTACTTATCTGCAATCTTTACAAAAACGTATTTGCTTGTATTGTTAAAATCGAGCAAAAAATATATATATATTGCAATCTCTTTTACGCTAAAGGCAACATATTATGTACTTGATGAGATTATTTCAGTTTTATTGGAGTTTTTTTCAGACATTTTTCGTTCTGAAAAATCGCCCACTTTTTCCTGAAAACACACATTTAAAAAGAAAAAAACAAACTATTTTTTATTTATTTATTAGTAAATCAAAATAATTGTTTCATTCTATAAATTTTAATTTTTCAATTCTTTCTTTACAAATACAAATATTTTTTTTAAAAACGTAAAGTATATTAAACTTAAATTGGATATATTAAATTATCCATTAACATCCAAACACAATTCTGCTCTTTGTAAATTATTCAGTAGTTATGAGTTTCATTTTCGACTAAACTCTTAATTTTCGTCAATAAGTAAATAATTAAGTAATTTAAAATTTTTTAATATGAATATTTCACGGAGATTTTACATGAGAAATGCGGAAATTTACAGCGTTCAGACATTTTTTTTATAAATGACGAGAAAATAGTATTTTAAGGAAGGGAAATGTATTCAAATTGAAGAACGAATTACTTCCGTTATTAAATTTTCTTATAGAAACAACGGATACTATATAAAGAAATGCGTCGAATTTAAAGGGAAAAATATACATAAATGCGAAAAGAGTTTACGAAAATTTATATTAATAGTTGAAGTCAATGATATGGAATTGAGTAAAGAAGACTGTGTTACGCCAATTGTATCACCAGGTACAAAGTGCTTTTCTAGAACAATTAACCCTGGAAAGTGAAGAGGCGTAGAGGATGCACGAAAAAGTGGGGAGGTTAAAGCCAAGGTGAGAAATAGTTGAGGTGAATAGATATATTTTAATTGATGGTATCATACATACACACAGACCCACGTAACCACACACACACACACACACACACACACACACACACACACACACACACACACACACATATAAGCCGTATAAACACAGAGTCTAATACTGAATGGCAACAGTCTGTTTCTCGCTTGAACACAAAATACATGACTGAGGATTGTCTTCAAGCATGAAATAGACTGTTGATATACGGTGTTGAATTCTATGCCCATCACATTGATTGTATTTACATTTTATCCTATAAATATAGCATATCGGTAAAATATATTTTATCATATATATATATATATATATATATATATATATATATATATATATATATATACTTAAAAAAATTATTTTACTTTTTTTTTTTTTTTTAATATTGGTATTTTTAATATTGATTCAATTGTGACCATTAAGATTTTATGTTATATATATATATACATATATATCTATATTAATAAATATACATTTTATCTTAACCAGTAGCAATTAAAAGATCTGTTACGCTACATCGAGGACGATTTTTAACATCAGCACCCAATGTACAATATATATATATATATATATATATATATATATATATATATATATATATATAACGTTTCTTTGTGCGTATGTGTGTACGGGTGCGAAGTTGTGTCAATAGGTACGTTGCCTAAGAAGTAGTTTATTAATTCTAGTTAGAACTGAAAATTTCACTGTCCAACTTCCAATTTATTTTATTAACATTCACCGCATAATTAAGTGCATTAACAAGGAGGGAGATTACATTATAAATGCTTCCTTCGTAAAATAAATGCATTTCTTCATATATTATGTCACGCACTTAACGACATAACATAAACAACATCAATAATAATAATAATAATAATAATAATAACGAACTGAAACAAATTTTGTGAAAATTACAAGATTTTACAAGTTAACTGAACTTCAGCAAGAAAGTGATCGAGAATTAACTAGATATAATCTTCAATGAAGAGCTTTCTTGATTTATTGAATATATATATATATATATATATATTTATTACAATGATCGATATATATATATATATATATATATGTTTATTAAAACACATTATTATCATCACACTGTATAAGGCCAAAGAGAGACTCGAGGTAGAGTGTTAGAGAGTAAAAGGCACAGTCTGGAGATATGTGATGAAGGTAATTGTTGACTCTAGGCTTGAACAGATTAAGATTTTAGTGTGTGCATTTATGTATGTGTGCATTTATGTATGTTTCCATAAGAAAAAAAAAGATTAGGTGCGTATGTGTGCGTATGGATGTGTATGTGTAATGATTTAATAAGTATGGTATTGCTTTAAAACCGCGCAAATCTTTCTTTTTAAATTTTGATTTTACAGTAACATCAAATCATCAACCAAATAGTCGATACATACATACATATATGCATACATATGCATATATATATATATATATATATATATATATATATATATATAACAATAATAAAAATATAAAAAATTTAAAATCTTCTGACACACTGGGTTCTATATTAATATTCTTTCGTTTTTATTATTATTTTATTTATATTCCTCGTCTAGTTTCGGTCAACATGGCCATCATCAGGAGAAAAAAATTCTTCTTGCTGGTAGCAAATGAACTACAGAAATGAATGTCTTGATGGAGAAAATGAACATTTGTCGGTAGTTTTCATTTGTTTTTGTTTTTTTAACATGAGTTTTGGTCAGCCCTTGGCCAAACAGTCTCTTTTAAGTTGTTATTTAAGATAATAGATGGATGGAATCATGCTGTTTGAATTTCCTTGTATATATATATATATATATATATATATATATATATATATATATATATATATATATATATATATTCATACAACCACACACACAATAACACGCAAATCAAAGGGGAAAATACGCATTTCGAAAAATACTAATGTATATCATATTGCTTTATGTACAATACATTGAGCTCTCATCATGAGTCTAACTTTTTAATATTTTATATTGAAAAGACCTACTTGGATTATCCTTTCCACTTGCGGATTTGATATTATCTATCTATCTATCTATCTATCTATCTATCTATCTATCTATCTATGGGTACTTTTTTAGTTTCTCGATGTTGTTTTTATTTAATTTTACACATCTGGACTGGTCGTCGTGGATGTTTTGTTATGCTAGGCTCGTTTATTTAAAATGACGTATAGACTGACCTAACTAATATCATGATTGTGATTTTTTTGTTTTGTTTTATTTTTCTGAGGCTATTTAAGCTTTTTGCTTGGATAATTCTGTAATGGCTACTTCTGTAAAATAATAAAAAAACAAAACAAAAAAATAAACAATCACACTATCGCCATTAGATGACTTGATGTAGCCGATATATACGTTATTCCCCCCGAAACACGACTTCAAAAAAAACCAAGTGTCATCATTGACGACCAGTCGATATTTTATATATATATATATATATATATATATATATATATATATATATATATATATATATATATATATAAGTGTAGAAACAAATAAATGTTCGGTCGGCGGTTTGCGGTGCAGGGCTTTGCCTCTGGTTTACCAAAGCCACACCCCTCCCCACGAACCAATCATGTTGCAAATATGTGTGTTGAAAGAGCTTACTTCATTAACATAAGGGCCCTTCCGAACGCTAAAGTATGACTCACACATTCCCTCTTTCTTTCTGTCTATGACTCAGTGTGTTAATATACAAAGTTACTTATCTCGCTCTTGGTATCATTCTCTATATCTGCTGTCTATTTTAACGTTTCATATCATTCCCTCCATCAGAATTTCATACGTTTACATGTGTAAACATGTGTGTGTCCCACACACACACACACAAAGAAAAATCTTGATTAAATCTGCAGGAATCACTCGACCAATAACAGAAATTCTTTATCTGAATCATCTTTTTAGTAAGAGAATAGGAAAATAAAAGAAATTTATCTTATTAACGATTGTGTGTATCCCTTCTATTTTAAAATCTCACAGTTTAACTTATCTCATATTTTAGCGAGTGGATTTATACAATAGCCAATGCGAACAGAAATAGACTTTTTTCATTTTTTTTTTTTTTTTTGCTGTTACTTATTTTAAAACGAGGCTCAAGAGCTACTAAACAGAGTTAATGAGTGAGATTTTTGTAAGGGGAACTATGTGGACGAATAGGATCCCTACACATCATATTGGTTCAGCAGTGTTTCCCAACATTTTGTTTTTTTTTGGGGGTGGGGCATGTGACATATAATTCTTATTGAACTCCTATTCACATGGAGGAAGCATGAAAGACCATTAACTTAAGTTTTCTGAAGAACTTGAGACTGCATGTGTACAACTGCACTATCATTTAATGTTAGAATATTAGATTATTTATTTAAAAAATAGTGTTTGTGTTTGTGTGTGTGTATCTGGTTGAATAAATTACAGACATTATGACTGCTAATTTTTAGCATAAATCCGTTAAATATTTAAATTTAAATCTGTTCATACTCACGAATAACCTTCTGTATATTAATGTTAAAGGATGAGAGAAGTGTGCTATAGCTGTTTAAATTTCCCAAGTACTTTCGATCTTCTTCCAAGCTCATCTTCAGGGGTGCAAGTAGTACAAAACTTTATATTTTATAAGTATATATACAAAGTTGTGCGTTGTTACCCATTACCGTAATTTTTTTGAATTATGCTTTTAAATGCAAAACGGTTGATAATGTTTTGTATTACTTGCACCCCTGAAGATGATCCTGAAAATGATGTCTGTAATTTATTCAATCAGACATGCCCAAAAGAAAATTTGCTGCCTAAATACACAAATTTTAATATATATATATATATATATATATATATATATATATATATATATATATATATATATATATATATAGGGTAATTACCCCTCTTAAAAATCAAATTGCCCTTGTGGGTCGTTCACCCCACATTGTGAACTACAGTCCTAG
>CAHIKZ030004391.1:3972500-3975000 GCA_903632075.3 Acanthosepion pharaonis | reverse complement strand
AAGAATCAATCGTTAAAACGTTTTCCGCTAAGTTGGCATTTGTAGAGATAAAAGAATAAAATGAAAATGAATGACTTTTTAAAGAAACCGCTAATATTCATTTTGTATCTTGTCATCATAGTTTCTAGTTCTTGCTGAAATTTATTTATATTTTCTCTAAACTGTTCTGCATTGAATTAAAGGTAAATCGTCATTTTATTTCTAGAATGGCTGATAAGTAAAACATTCATATAGACTCTTCTGAAAACGAAAAATCTAAAAACATATTTTTTGTTATAGATATATAGATAGATAGATAGATAGACAGACAGACAGACATCGACGGAGATAGATAGACGGAGAGATAGATAGATAGGTAGATATGAACAGATATAGATATGAAGAAACTTTGATAGATAGATAGATAGATAGATAGATAGATAGATAGATAGATAGATAGATTTTCTTAAGTTGTAAAAAGTCTTTTGGAATCATTTTTGAAAAACGAATAATTTCTCATCGAAATAAGGTATCGAGAATTGTCTCCAACTCGACATTGGCATATTTGATTAACCGTGATTTCTGTATCGGATGGGTTGAGATTTATTAAGGGGTCATTGGCATTCTATTAGGGAGCATCAGTAATGCGAGGCAATATCGTGAGGTGTCACTGTGTTGTCTTGGGTTAGCGGCAATAAAACTGAAGTTCCGAAACAAACTTGACGCGACACTTACAATTTGCTGAATTTTTTCCCAGCGTTTTTTTCTGCTGAAATGACACATACACACTACACACACGCATACACAGAAACACACACATATATATATAAGAGTATATATATGTGTGTGCGTGTGTATGTGTGTTTTTGTGTGTGTGTGTGTATGTATGCATAATTTTAAGCAATTTTTAATCTGACATTATTTCTTATTGCTATGAAGTTGATTTTGGGGTTACAAGAGGCATATGTCATTTATACTCTCGATATATTTAGATCGTTAGGCTTTAATTCCCAGGAACATCGATGTCTATGTGTTTACACCTTTAGCCATAACTATAAAAGTTATTTTAGAAAGAAATGCGGAATGACGACCGCACACACTCACACACACACACACACACACACACACACACACATATATATATATATATATATAGTGTATTGGGGCAGTAGATCATTATTCTAACATATATTGTGAAATATAACAGACAATAAATGTCTAATATTTTTGATCACGATTCGTTCTAAGTGTCGAATAGTGTCTTTATTTTCGCGCGAAAATAAAGAAAAAAAAAACTGTCCATCTTTTGGATATTTTTTTTATTATGCTGATCGTCGACCTACGTTTTCGGCTCACATGAGCCGTCATCAGAGTGCTTATATAAAAATTATAATAAAATAATAAAAAATATCCAAATACCGGACAGTTTTTGTCGGTATTTTCGAAGCTTAGAACGGCTCTTGAACAAACATAATCGACATTCGTTGTCTGTTATATTTAACAATATATATTTGAATATACATACACACACACACACACACACACACACACACACACACACATATATATATATATATATATATATATATATATAAACTGATTTAAAATATGGTTTTTCGCTACACAGTTCTAACCATGTTTCAAAAATGGAAGCTAAAAGCTTAAAATTTAATTTTGTAATTAAATTAAAGACATTAGTTCCATTTCATCCTCAAGCGAATTTTGGAGTAACTTATTTTTAAATTTACTAGGTTTTAAAGGCACGGTAAAAATCATAATTTACAGTTTCCAAGGATACAGAGAAATCCATTCATCGAGACAAGGGGTGGTTGCGTATTCATTTTATTAACTTTTGTTGTATCAGTTATTAGTTACGTTAGGTAAGGATAGGAATGTATTTTTCAACGAATTCTGACATCCGTTAAATGCATGTCGTCTGGATTGTTTTTTTTTTTATTATTTTAAATTTATTGTTAACGGCATAAAATCTTAGGGCATTTTTTCTATTTGTATACTCAAAGATTTTTGGGGGATGTTTAGGTTAGAATACGTTTTATTTAAAATATTTTTACTTTTAATTTTTAAATATTTTAAAATATTTTCACCTTTAATTTTTAATAGACTATATTTCTTTTTAAAACAAGTAATTTTATTAGAATTACTTACAGTATGTAAAATTATTTTTTTCACATCAAGTATAAGTATGTATATTACCAGGTCTCAATTGTTTTTAATTTTATATTTAAATATTATTTAAGTAAAATTTATGATAATGACAGCAAAAAATACCTAATTCATTTCTCTGATTTAGTACACTTTTATTTTTATTATAAACTTAGTAATATGTATGTATATATATATATATATATATATATATATATATATATATATATATATATATATATATATATATATATATATGTGTGTGTGTGTGTGTGTGTGTGTGTGTATATATATATATATATGCGTGTGCGTGTGTGTATACATGTATATGTTTCATTAAAATACTTAACCTCAGTAC
>CAHIKZ030004391.1:3965000-3967500 GCA_903632075.3 Acanthosepion pharaonis | reverse complement strand
ATCAGCACTTCGTTTACGATGTCGTACTAGACAAATTTATATCAATAAATATTTCCGAATTAACCATGAATCCAGAAATGCCTCGCAATTTAATATAATATGTTTATGTTAATATAATTAATACGCGCACGCACACACACACACACACACACACACACACACGTTGAAACAAAATGGCTATTTTTGTAGTGATTTTTATAACATACTTATGTTTATAATTTTTTATAAAAATAATTATATATATATATATATATATATATATATATATATATAAGAACACACCAGCAAAATCAAAATTTCAATGAACGAACATTATCTATGAGTTCAAATGTCACTTAAATCACACGACTACATGCCTATCAGGATGGCTTGGGTTACGTTTATCTGACCACAGCTCTATGGGAACCCATTTAAACAGACACACAAACTTACCTGACTCCATTTGAAAGATACTACTAGTGGAAAATAAAAACATAATAACCACAGCCACATGTAAAAAAAATGATTAAAAATAATGGAAGCCTTAATGATAAAAAAAGAAAAGCAAACACTTAACAATATTAATTACGGACATGGCCACAATATGCTAACTGTCGTCGGAAAATAAAACAACTTTATAACACTAAAAACATACACACAAAACGCACAATCAATTGAAACTGAAAAATAAAATCATCTTTGGTAATGACTAAAAGTATGGCCGAAAATTATAGAACATTTACAGTTTCTACACACACTGTGTCCCAAAAAGAAAGGACTTGTTCGCACACAGGAAAAAAAAAAATAGATAAAAGCTTAATCGTAGTTGCTTCCCTGTCGTTTTTATGAAACATGCATATATATATATATATATATATATATATATATATATATATATATATATATACAAGCATATTTCATTAAATAAGTATAATAAATATAATTAATAAATATTATTTAATATGAACTATCTAATATATATATATATATATATATATATATATATATATATATATATATATATTCAAACATACATCAGTAAATATGTATTATATTAAATATATTAATGCATATTATTTAATATGAAATATTTAATATATAGTATATATGTATGTATATATGTATTTTATATATGTGTGCAAGCGTGTTTCATTAAATAATATAAACATATTATGTTTGTTTATTTTTAATATATTATTCATCAAGGGAGGTAGCATATTTTTGTTAACTTTCGATCTCCTATGAGTTCCTCCTCAGGGGTGAATTGCGAAGACAATCTTCACCTTAACTATAATCGAGATTTTTGTAAATACATGTAAAATACATAGACATAATATTTTTATATTATTTAATGAAACACATTTGAATGAAGATATACTGCCTAAATACACACACAAACGCGCGCACAGACACACACACATATAAATATATATATATATATATATATATATATATATATATATATATATATATATATATATATATATATATATATATATATATATATATATATATATATATATATATATATATATATATATAACTGATGTCTGTTAATGTGACTGATAACGTTAATCTAACGTGAATATAGCGCAAATTAAGTTAAATTTTCTTTATCTACAAATAACTAGAAATACATGGAGATATTTGCATTAATATATTCACTGAAAAATTTATATATATATATATATATATATATATATATATATATATATATATATATATATACGAATAAAAAAAACGAGACATCACTCATAAAACGTTTGAAGAGGGCCCCAGATTTTACGATGATATTGGATATAATACACAAAAGTCACATAACAAGTGTCGAAGCGACAGGTTAACTCAAGTAAAATACTTGAATGCATTGAGTTAAACTTAAATAATTAATGATTCTTTTATATTTATTTGAATGATTTCATTATTTGGTATCAGGGTTAAACTATAAATTCAATTATTTGTGTAACAAACAATGAATTCATTTATAGATACAACATATGTGAATATCAAACAAATCTCAGGTGTACATGTCAAGTTAACCTATCAGTAATTGGGTCCCGAAACTGCATAAAAGCTCTTTAGATGTAACACATAATGCACACGTCAATATTTATAAAATGAAAAAGCCACCAAATTGGATTATATAACATTAATTATTTTCAAAAGTCAACAATAAAATAAGATTACTTATATAAATATTTACTATTTATACAATAATATTTTTTATATAGGAAACAAGTATATTATATAAAAAAAAGAATATATAGATATATAAATATATATAAATATATATATATATATATATATATATATATATATATATATATTCAACACCATCACTTGAAATGTTGAAACAAAATAGCTATTTGTAGTGATTTATAACATATTTATGCTATAATTTTCGAATAAATAATTATATATATATATATATATATATATATATATATATATATATATATATAGTTCATTTGGGGCAGCAGATCATTATTCATGTATTATTATGTAATGTTAAATATAACGG
>CAHIKZ030004391.1:3955000-3960000 GCA_903632075.3 Acanthosepion pharaonis | reverse complement strand
TTTTGTATAAACGGGTTCAGGCCGAATCATTTTTTTGTTTGTGTTATAAAAAGGAATGTACTAATATGTCTTTTTACTTCCATAGATTTAAATTGATTCTCTTTTTTTTCAATTTGTTTTATTGCAATATTTGTTGTTATTTTCTTATCAATCTTTGATTTTTGCGTTTTTTTCCCCAGCAAGATACAGGTAATTTTTGTTACTTCATTGAAAAATATCGCGTGGATGATGATTTTTTTTTTTTGTAATAAAAAAAAAAGCTATATTAAAATAATAGTTCCAGTGGATGAATTGACAAAAGCAGATTTGGTTTTAAATAAGTGCAATTAAAATAAAACTTGGTCAGTGTTTTACTATTTTTTGTTTTTTGTTTTTATACTTTTTCTTAACAAACACGTGTCTTTCTGATCGCATTACTGTAAATGTCTATATAAAATTGAGCCTGTACGTGTATTTTTCAACATTCCTTATTTTTGGAATTTAACTTTTCAATTGTAGATAAAATACTTAGTGTTAATTTTTGAGTCTCTTTCAGCGGAGAACGTTTTCCACTTGATTCTCAAAAGAATGCTCTTGTGATATTTTTGTTGCTTTTACAAGTTCTGTTGTTTCCTTATTCGATTTTTGTGTTTATTTCCACTGGTAAACTTTTTTTGCAAGTTTCTTTTTAAATGTTCATGTTTTCGTTTATTTACAGGCTACCTTTCTTAAAGATAGATTAGTTCTATCTTGTCTGTAGGATAAGTAGGCGTGTTTCAATGAAAACTTTTCGTAATCTGAAAATGTAAAAATGCACGATATTAAAATTCTTTTTCAACTTTTCAGATTGAAGATATTGTTAAAATTGAATATAATATTTATATCGGTAACTGGTGATATAAATATGATTTATATTGTTTTCATTTTTTCCTTTTCAAATAATGTTGGTATATAAAACACTGAGCAAATATTCTGGGTTTGATAAAACGTTTTAAATACTTTCTTTTTTCTTTTCTTCAAAATAATTTATTTTTTCATGTAATGTTTCCTTTTTTTTCTGCTGAGGTAGTAATGTGTTGTTTTTTTAAAGTTTGTACGTCGAAATGTCTTAAGCAATCAACAAAAAAGGGCAAATTTTGTCGCCTTATTTTCCCCGTATTTTTTTATATTTTCTTTCTTTTTTTACATATTTTTTTTATGAATGATATCAAGTTTTTCGCTAAAATGATTTTCTTTTTCCTTTTCGAAGTAAAATTTTCAAGTCCATCTATATTTTCTTGAGTTGTATATCCTTGGGGCCGATTGCTTTTGCTTCTCCGTTTTCCGCGATTGTCTTTAAATTATTTTTTTGTTTCGTAATAAATTCATCAAAGAGCCCGCGTAAATCGTTTTACATACAGACGAAAAGTTTTTCCTTTACGTAATAACTTTTCAGTTTTTTGTGAGCTTCTTGCTGATATTTACAAAGCATAATTGTGCGTGTTTACTTACATATAACATATGTATATTTACACATATATGTAAGTGTGTCTTTCTCTTTGTAAAATGAATATAGTCCTTGAATTAATATACGATAATATACGTATAATAGTCGAATCATGTGACTATCTACGGACCCGTCAGTGTGTCCGTTCTTTTCAGTTGCTGACGACGGTCTGCGATGTAGCTGATCATTAGTGGGACATGTTCGTATGTTTATCTGTGTATGTATGTATGTATGTATGTGTGTGTGTGTGTGTGTGTGTGTAAATCGTTGTACTCAGTCAGTGTGCGCGTGCGTAGTAATGTATCTATCAGAAAAGTCAGTGGAGGGTGTCAGTTTCCGTCGGCGACTAAACCAACAGTAGTCTTTCTTTCTTTCTTTCTTTCTTTTTTTGTCTTTCTTTCTTTCTTTCCTTCTTTCCTTCCTTTTTTCTTTCTTTCTTTTTACGTCTTCTCTTTTTTTATCTGCTTGTAAAATCAGTCGAGACAAAACCAGTTCAAGCCTTTAAAATTATCCCTTTTGATTGTTTTTTTTTTTTTTGAATGGTTGATAGTTGAGGTTTGAAAGCGGGGAGGAGAGTGTAGAGATTTGAAAGATAATTTGTCTAAGCCAGACAGATTCGGTTGTTGTTGGTCGTAGGGGGTTGGTTGTTTGTTTGTTTTTGTTGTTGTCTTTTCTTCTTCTTTCTTCAGCGTCTTTTGAGATCGACACACACACACGCACACACTCACACACACACACGCACACACCAGTTCAGAAGATCTAATTGGAGTTTTAAAATACGGAGCGTAAAAAAAAAAGTTGTTGAGATGTATATTTGTAAGAGGGCTGTTTCAATGTTCCTATTTCTCTGTTGAAAGTCTTTCTCCTGTGTTGCTTCAAAAAGGTTTTTACAGACTCCCCTGCTCAAAAGACACGCTAAACTAAACAAATAGGTTGAAAAAGGAGAGAGCCCGACAATACACCATCATTTTGCTTCGCAGTTTAGCGTTTAAGTGAACCAAACATCGTCTAGTTCAATCACTTGGCCCTGCCACAGTACTCAACCTCAGCTAGATTTCTCCTCCTCCCACTTTACATTCTCCAACTCTTCCCATTCCTCTCTCCCACTCCTCTAGCGGGCCTTACTCTCCTCCCTTGTCTCTTGTTTTTCTCCTTAACCTTCTCCCTTCTGCCCTAAACCCTCCAACAACTATCGGCTGAAGTTTTATCTCTAATTCACCATTTTCTCCTTTTTTCCCCGCCTTTTTCTTTTTAACCATTCTTTCTTATATTCGACAACGATATACCTACTACAGTATATACATACATAAAAATATAATATCCCGACTATATGCACTTTTTAATTTCATTTTTTTTTTTAATTTTATTACAAACATCTCGCTTTTTTTTTCTCTCTTCTTTTATTCAACACATAATTGTATTTTTCCTTTTTTTAAAGTTCCTTCCTTCTTTCTTTCTTTCTTTCTTTCTTTTGGTTTATCTCGTTTTTCTTTCTTTCTTTCTTTCTTTCTTTCTTTCTTTCTTTCTTTCTTTCCTTCCTTCTTTCTTTCTTTCTTTCTTTCTTTCTTTCTTTCACATTCTAAATGAGGCGGAGACGGAGTCGACACCGGTGACAGATTCTCTCCTCCCACTACATTACAAATATGTCCTCTTCCCACGGCCCACCCCCAAACTATCATCATCATCATCATCATCATCATCATCATCATCATCATCATCATCATCATCATCATCATCATCGACATCGTTCTCTTCTTCCTGTTCTTCTTTGTACTTCATCTTCTTGTTGTTGTTCTTCTTCTTCACATTATTATTATTATTATTATTATTATTATTATTATTATTATTTGAAAAAGACTCCAAATGCGCATGAATTTCTCTATGGACATCCCACCTTTTCTTCCTTTTTTTTTGTCTCCCCCTCCCCAACATCAATTCCCTTTTATATCAAGCATTCTTTCCCACCCCCACACTCCCGCGTGTGCCCCTCCTTCTCCTGCTTCTTCATTAATTCTCAAGCGTCTCCCTTTTACCGGTTACTATCTCACTTTTTCCTTGTTTTTTTCTTTCTTTTCCCTTCTTTTCTGGCGGACGATGTGATTTTTCTTTTTATCCCCTCCCCCCCCACTCACAGACGAGATTTTACTCCTCCCTCCTACTGTTGCTGCCTCCATAAGCCACTGCTAGGAGAAGAAAAATAACATTTCGACATTAATATACGTAAGTTTTCCATCTTTCTCTTTCTAGATTTCTTCAACGTTTAGAATTTCACTCTCTCCCTCTCTCTCTCTTCCTTTTCTTTCTTGATTGTTTTTTACCCTTTCTTTGTTTAACTATCTATCTATCTATCTATCTATCTTATCTATCCATATCTATTCATCTATCTATCTATCTATCTATCTATCTGTCCATCTATCTATCCATCTATCTATCTATCTATCTATCTATCTATCTATCTATCATCTATCTACGTCTGTCCATATCTATTCATCCATTCATCTATCTATCTATCTATCTATCTATCTATCTATCTATTTGTCCACGTCTGTCCATATCTATCCATCTATCTATCTATCTATCTATCGTCTGTCCTTTATTTTATTTTGTCTATTGTCATCTATCTTTCTATTTTATTTTTTTTTCTTTTCTTTCATTTTTCTTCCTTTCTTTTCTTGTCTTTTTTTTATTTTCTTTTTTTCATTCTTTTTTTTTCTTTCTTTTTTTTTTTTCTTTTTCTTTATAATTTTTTTATTTATTTCTTTCTTTTTTACCTACTTTTCTTTATTTCTTCTCTAATTTTGTATTTATAATCCTTTCATATTATTTCTCTCTTTCTTTCTTTTTTTTTTTCTTTCTTTTTTTTTTTTTTTTTAATCTATTTTTCCTTTCCCTCATTTCTTTCTTTCTTTTTTTTCTTTTTCTTTCTTTCTTTTCTTTCTTTCTTTAATCTATTTTATCTATTTTCATCTTTCTTTCTTTCTTTCTTTCTTTCTTTCTTTCTTTCTTTCTTTCTCCTTTAATCTATTTTATCTATTTCATCTTTCTTTCTTTCTTTCTTTCTTTCTTTCTTTCCTTTCTTTTCTCCTTTAATCTATTTTATCTATTTCATCTTTCTTTCTTTCTTTCTTTCTTTCTTTCTTTCTTTCTTTCTTTCTTTCTTTCTTTCTCAGCCCTGACCACATTCTCTTACCATTTTCCTCTTTTTATCATTTTTCATTTCTTTTCTTTTTCTTTTCTATCGTCTCTAAACTCTTGTCGACTTAATTGTCACTTCGCACGGCTCTGATGAACTTCGAGATGAAATGAAGGCCATTTTTTTAATTTTTTTTTTTTTCGTTTGCATTGTTAGAAACTTCTTTTTTTTTTTCGGGCTGTATGCAAATTTTTTCTTTTGGAGGTCGGGGGCATTTTCGCAGCCCCAATCCACATGATTGCTGTCACTTATCTAACACAAATGCCGATGAACAGACGTAACACATACGGCGCCGACTCACAAGATTCAGTCCAGGTTGTTCACGTTTAAATGTATCCACTG
>CAHIKZ030004391.1:3930000-3940000 GCA_903632075.3 Acanthosepion pharaonis | reverse complement strand
TGTGTGTGTGTGTGTGTGTGTTCACGCGTTAATAAACAATTATATATATATATATATATATATATATATATATATTTCTCACAGTTTGTTATAACTCTTAATTTAATACTCATGCCAATCATCAGGCACAAATTGAAAACGGACCATGTAAGTTTTTATTAATATTTATAAAATTCTCAATTGACATTAACCTTCATAAACAAACACAGTCTTTGAAAACCAATGTAGCAAAATTCGAAATTAAATAAATTGAAATATAAATAAATAAATATGATTTTTTTTAGATTTATAGATTACATATTATATATTATAAAACAACTAATTCAGAAGTGTTAACACAAAATTGAACAAACAGAAATTGTTGATATTAGTCAATAAACATGTTTGCTTGCTACCTTATTGAAATCATATATACATATATATATATATATATATATATATATATATATATATATATACTAGAGTTCAAGATATTGAGGGGTCTTCTGGTCATTTTTTATTAAATTGTCCCCAAAATAATTGTTCTCTACTATAAATAAGAGAAAATTATTATATATGGTTATAAAAAAGTGAGACATGATTTTTTATTATATTATGACAAAAAAAAAAAATTTTATGATTAAATTTTGCTCCCGTCAAAATATCCTCCTTTACCTTTGATTGCTGCGGCACTATTTTTTTACATTCGTTGTAAAAATTTCTCAAAGTATAAATTTCATAATTGATTCCGTTCTTTTTTTACTCTTCTGTCAAGTTCATTCCATCTAATTTTGCGGGCTTTCAAACGTGTATATATATATATATATATATATATATATATATATATATATATATATATATATATATATATGTGTGTGTGTGTGTGTGTGTATGTAAAAATGGCTTAAATACAAGAACAAATAAATTACATCAAACACAGATACACACACATACGCGCACACACAGACACACACACAGATACACACACACACACGCATATATATGTATATTAAGTCCATTCGGACTATTGTCTTCATCTTCGTTGTTGTTATCAGACATTTCTGTACTTGCAACCTCCAGCCCTGTTTCAGTATATATCGATATACAGGGAATTCTAAACTGAATCCTTTATTTAATCTACAGGGAGAGACTATTATCATTTCATTGCCCTTGTCTAGGCATATCTCGTCTAGTTATTTAGTACTTCTCAGTTATTGCACCTTTTGCCTTAATACAAGTACACACTACCTGTACCAGGAATTGAACTCACAATATATATGGTTTAGCCCCGCTTCCTAACTTAAGTGAATGGCAATCAAGCAGAATTGATTCTCTTCGGCGAAATCAGTGATAGAGTACCCCATTATGACACAGTCAGTCTTGCAAATAAAAATTCTCAATAACGATTTGGCGCGAATTTCTTGATGAATAAAATTTTTCATTTTCTACAGCAAAAATATAATTGAGCAGGTGGCGGTGGACATTGATATATTTGCACACGCAATATATACCATAGAGACAGATAGAGAGAAAGAGAAATATATTTAGAGAGTGGAGTATGAGAGAGAGTGGGAGGAGACCGGGATAGAGAGAGAGTAAATGAATGAGTGAATGTGTGAGTGAGTGAGTGAGTGAGTGAGTGAGTGAGTGAGTGAGAGTGATATATCGCGAGAAATATATTTAGCGAGGGAATGAAGCAGTTTTCTTCCCACAAGCTTCGCGTAGGTTTTGGTTGTATTCCGAGCGGCTAAAAGGATTTCGCAGGAAAACCTCGTTATGAAAATTGTGAGGGAGGATCCACGCCTTCCATAGAAAGAAGAAAAAACACACACACACACACACACACACACACACACACACGCACCACGCAATACCTCATATATGTATAGTATATATATATATATATATATATATATATATATATATATATATATATATATATATATATATGTTTGGGCTCTCGATGTGGTGTAATGGTTAGCAAGCTTGTCGAGTGAATACCCCTCCACTTACGGTCTTGTGCCACATCTAAGCTGCGCTGGGAGAATCACAATATATAGCGGGTGTAACAGCAAAATTTTACAAATATATCTCATAAATCTCTAAACTAATTGAGTTTTTTTTTGAGGGGAGGCTTTCAGATTTGACACCATTTTCTGTGGGAATCACTGAAAAACCCTTTGAGTTATTCCGTTAAAAATAAAGCATATTAACATTGTTTTATGCAAGCCCCACTATGTCTTCCCAAATGTGCAATGGTTAGAGGAAAAAGATCACTTAGGATTTCATAAAAGGTACCATTATTCAAATTCCGGTGTCTATCTTCAAAGTCCATTCAAGAAGCATCAACAGAACGGTGAATAAGATTAAAAGGATGGAACAGTAGAGAGGAAAACTAGATTAGGAGGAGGCAACAGCAATAGGGGGTCATCATTTCCAGCTTAGTGTTACATACATTCTTATTGTTCAAAGTAGAGATCAATAGTGTTATATAAATCTCGGAAAACTTCATTAAGATATATTTAATCATATCTAAAATAAAACATTAATCTAAAATTAGACAATTTTACTGTTACATACGGCATTTATATATATATATATATATATATATATATATATATATATATATATATATATATATACTCATTTGTATATATATAGGATTTAAACATTCTCAATAGTATAATTTTTCTCTTTTTCTCTTCCGCCATATGTGTGTACAAAACTCACACACGCACGCACGCACGCTCACACACACATATATGTGTGTCTGTGTGTCTATATATATATATACATACATATAATATATATATATATATATATATATATATATATATATATATATCGTAAATAGCGTATAGGGCATAACATTACCACCTGCATGAAACTCAGATATTGTACCAAATTTTAAAGAAGCAATATATATATATATATATATATATATATATATATATATATATATATATAATATCTGATTTCATGCAGGTGGTAATCATGGCCCTCTATATATATATATATATATATATATATATATATATATATATATATATATATAGAGAGAGAGAGAGAGAGAGAGAGAATAAAAATATCTTTCTAGACTGACCATCATTTAACACATTACCCATCATCCTTCACCAAATTGCTATCAATAAGAACTATTGTTTTCGCTTCATGTATATTTTTTATCTGAAATGGAAAATAGAATGTGACGTTTGACATTCTGCTTGCTTACAGAATGGTTCATAACCATTTTTGCTTTGCACCAGTCGAGGTGCAATTGAAATGAACCGAAACGAAGTTGCATCTTTGTAGTGAGTAAACTGTTTTTGTCTATATAATAAAATTATAATAAATAATTGATAGATAGATAGATAGATAGATAGATAGATCGAGTGTGTGTGTGTGTGGGGGGGTATATCCGCGTATTCCATTGTAGTAAAGAGAAATTGGTCCGATACCCATTCGTTTATACAGAAGTCTCCAATCTTGATTGAATTTCCATTTTGTTTGACAGTTGTTTGTTAAATAGCCTTTGTACACAATTTTGCTTAATAACCTTAAGTATACAACAAAGTAGGAATTATTTTATAAAGTTTAATCGGCAAAAACGATTCTTTTATTTTATGAAACACCAGAATACTCATTACCTACATGTTTCATTAAAGATGACAGACAAGGGACTGCGATTGAGCTTTTTATTTCATTTTTGTCGTGTTTTTTTTTTTCTGGAAACAGAGTCTGTACAAACTGTTTAAATATTCTGTAATTCTGAACGCTTGTTCGAACACAAGAAAAATTAAATTAAAAATTAATCGTAGTACCTTGTTAGTTGTCTTTAAGGAAACATGTATAAAAGAGCGATTGCTGCCAAAACACACACGCGCTCACAGGCATACATACATACATATATATATTTATATGTTTCTAGTGATTTTTTCGATATGACAACGTTTATAGAGATCTGACAATGTGTGGCTTCTTATTAAAATTACATCATGTTCAAACACCTGTTTCTGTACCAAAGTTAAACAACTTATAGCCTAGTCAGTACCTAGAGGGGTGACCGCTTGGTGACAGCAGTAAGCTTGGTTTTATGAGTGGTATAATGGATAATGCCTCGAAATTGTTAATAAGAGATCCAAGTTCCAATTACAAAAGGGTTCGTTACATTCGCTTACACTTGGAAATTCAGTTGACTTCATCGAATAAAACTAATTTTAGTCAAAGTGTACATGAAGGGTTTATCTTCTCAACACACACACAGACAGATATATACATATATATATATATATATATATATATATATATATATATATATATATATATAATAAATAATTCAAGAAGACTCAACTGAATGCAGAAAAGCACTGGACGGCTGTTTCGTCCTATATTTGTGACTCATCAGCAGTACGCATCCACTCCCGAGAATAGAAACCCGGACAAGCAAGCCTCATACCAACTGTACCAACGGACCTCGGTACCGGCGAGTAGAGAATTAGGCTCGATATAGCTCTTCACAAAATTCCGTGGTGTAACTCATACGAGTTTCCTTTAAAAATAGGACTGTGTCCCCCACTATATATATATATATATATATATATATATATATATATATATATATATATATGTTTGTGTCTCTGTGTGTGTATTTAATAATTCTAATTACATTCGAGAAATAAAAGATAACAAAATGATAATAATAATGTCAATAAAACTGATAATATTTATTATATATAAGCCTTTTGACTAAACCGAAGCATGAAGAGAAAGATTTTTAAGTCGGAACTTTCAGACACGCCTGTGTCCTTTTTCAACGAGACGAAAAATAAACAGTGACTCACCCTTCCGAGGAATTCTTTTTTGTTTTTCATGTGTTGTATTACTGAATTTGAATATTAGTTTGCCATGATTAGTTTTGTGGAGCGTTTGTAGAAAGCTGTCTGTGGAGGAATAATGCTTTGGGTCGCTTTCTCGAATATTTAAGTCGGTAAACAAAATAAAAATAGTGTTTAAAATGAGGCTATCGATTAAAATTAACGTTTTAAGTGAATAAATAAAAATACATTATTTGTTTAGAAATTTAAGTGTTGTGAGTTCAATACCTGGCTACTACAGTGGTGAACCCATACTTTGGGAGTTGAGTTAAAGGGAGATAACTGAGACATCCGGAAGAGGTCTGGCACGTGAAACTAGTTTTATTAGGAAGCGATGCTAATCAAGTTCTCTTTGATGCAATAATTCTTTCCTTTTTAGTCTCTCTTCATTAGTTGTGTCTTATTATCTTGTCTCATTGAGATCCAATCACATATAATTCATTATAGACGTAAATCTTCTATTTTCACTTAGATATATTTCCTATTAATGTCAATAAGCGTGTCTGCTTCACAATTAAATATTTCAACTGTAACAATATATTATTTACATTTCAACTGACAAGCAAGTAAAAGCAACCTTCCCAGTTGAATTGTCTTTAACAACCCTGCACTGTGTAAGCTGCTATATTTTCTTCCGAATGCTTAAAAGGTATAATTCTTTAATTTAATTCAATCTACCGCGGTAAACGAAATAATGTGTCCATTTCGAAATTCCAAATACATGAAGAAGACCGTAACCTTTAGTAATTGAAACCTCGTGAATATGGCAACATAGATGAGAAAAAACAGTCCGAACAATTGATCAATTATAATACCTCATCTCAGAAATATAGACAGATATTGTAGGAATTTACGTTCGGTAGTAAAGAACGTGACAGAACTTAGAGAGCAGAGTTCGAATTCCAATCGGGTTCATTAAAATCACTTACGCACAAAATCCCTTTGCAAAGGTATGAATCCGTCTCTACTCACCCAGTTATGGGTTAAATAGCAGGATATACTAGCTTTGGTTGGTAAACAGTCTATCACAGAAAGACATGAAAACCTAGTACGAGATAATCTTCTGCCTAGTCAAGTCAATCATTAATCAAAAGAGATTATCACTCCAGCATCTATTACAGCCATTTGCTGAATGACCACCTAGGAATAGAAATGATGAGTATCACTGATAAGGCAGATATGCAAGGTTTAGGAGAGCTAACATATAGACAAGATTTATTAAGAGCCACAGAGAGGAAATTGTGAAGAGCCACGATCGTCAACGTTCTGAAGGGAAACGTGACATAAAAAAAAGACAAAAATATTGCCACGCTTTAACTTGTGCCCTAAACATCCAATGTCTACTGGTTTCAATCTGGTTATTTCTTAAGCTTACCAATTTCTGTTTAGTTGTGATTATGGTCCACAAGGACGTTCACATCGATGATATTGAAATAATCCAATAACTGACAAGGCGTAAAGGTCGTGCGAACTAAAGAAGTAAGGAAGGAAGGGACATATATAATTATTATATAATTTTTTACTCTTTGTTTTTTTACTCCAATAGCTTCATATCTCGCACCTCTCGCCTGTGAAACTTCTTTCCCTATTCCTGTTTGCCTGAGAGCTATAATCTCCAACTATTCAAATGTAATGTCAATCGACATCTCCAGTTGCCTTGATCTATCCACTATCCTTCTCCTCATCCTTTCCTCTATCATTTCTACCTGTTCTCGCTCCAAATCATCTATAACCCCTTGCGTGCTAGTGGCTTCCCGCCTTGCTAGGGTGATATATATATATATATATATATATATATATATATATATATATATATATATACGCAATCTACATAAACCCCAAAGTTTTTAAAAATTAATCAGTTTGTTTGACGATCGGAAAAAAGCGTGAAACCCAGGGTCACAAACTCATATCAATCCAACCAAATATATATATATATATATATATATATATATATATATATATATATATATATATATCTGATCATTGAAAATTTTGTGCCCGATTTTCATTGTTAAGATGAAATGACAGCAACTTACACTAGCGTTTGTTTTGGTACCGATTTCTGATATGATGAAGAGGCTGTGGAAAATAAACAGAAGATTTCGAAGGAAGAGATTGCTAAGAGTTTGAAAATCGATATCTCAAATGTTTATCGCCATCTGAAGAGACTTGGGTTCCAGAAAAACTACAGATTTTGGCAAATTGCATTTTCCACCACGACAATGAATGATCGCATGTTACAAAACAAACCTTTCAGAATCTTAAAAAGTTGAAATGGGAAACAACTCGTAAAATCTCTAACAAGCTTATGTAAACAGATGACAGAATGGGTAGTGACAGTAAGCAGTATGAGAAAATATTACTAAGATTTACAATGGACAGTGAATTGTGTAGAGGCATGATCACACACGTCTTAAAAATAATATATATTATATTATTCATTTTGCTAAAAGTATAAATAACTTATTTGATTAAATCATTTTAAAAGTTTGTGTCTGATTTTCATTGTTAATATAAAATGACCACAACTTGACGCTGGATTTTAGTTTAATGTTTTTGAGATTGAAATCTTGTACTGTTCATTTGCGAGTCAGACTTTGTTGAACGTTGACGTTTTGTTCATAAACGCATGTCTTAAAGATGGAAGATGTAAAATTGCATTTTCGTCAGATGATGTTCTGTGGATTTCCCTACGGAACAAGCGTCGAAACTGCGACAAAAAAAAAAAAATAAAAAAATAAAAGATACCCAGAATGTTTATTTGGATCCTGCTCCTGTTTTTTCGATGGGAAAAACGGTGTTCGGCAGATATCGTCAGGGTTAAAAGATCAACCACACTCCGGACGACATTCCGACGTCGATGAGACATCACGGAGAATAAACCGAATATTTCGACAGAAGAGATTGCTAAGAGTTTGAAAATCGATATCTCATATGATTTTCACCATTTGAAGAGACTTGGGTTTAAAGAAAAACAGCCAATTTGGCAATTCGATTTGGCGTCATTTTTCACCAAGACAACGCATGACCGCATGTTGCAAAGCTGACCTGATAGAAGGTTTAAGAATTGAAATGAGTAACCGTCCAGCATCCACCGTATTAACCAGGCCCAGCTCCTTCGGATTTTCATTTGTTCCAGTTTCTATAGAACAATCTAAATGACAAAAATTTTAATTCTATACAGTCAATCGAAAAATTCTTTAAAACATTTTTCCAACAAAAAACACGAATTCTTTAATAAAATACCATCACAAAACTTGTAGAACGATAGAAGCGCACGATTGTGAATCCCATGACCTGTCAGGGTCGTAGGGGTACCATGTTTACTGCATCCGCAGTAGAAATGATGTTTCTTGGGCTAGATAGCCTGACGGAACCCCTGGCCGGTTTGTGAATACAGAGTTACATTCGTCTAGACCGGTTGCCACCCAAAGCTATAGAATCCAGTCTGTCCTGCTATTTACCCATAACTGGAAAAGAAGGTTGAAGAGTGTTCGTACTTTTACCAAGGATATTTGTACGTAAGTGAATTTAATGGATCTGACTGGAATTCAAACACGGCTCAAGTTGAGGAATCGGAGAGGCGAGTTCGAATTTTTCCGAGTAGAGGCAGTCATGAGAAAATTAAACAATGGACACTAAATACTTGATTAATAAATAATGATTTTAAATCTAATTTTTTTAATTTTCTAATCGGGCACGAAGTTTTGCAGTTATGTAATAGTGTTATTATTGCCCAAATTACAACAAAGTGACGTAACTCTTATCCTCTGCAGACTTTACAAACCGATCAGAAGCTTCAGCTTGTATCTTGTTTACGTTCGCCTGCTTCTTTACGAGGCGCCATTATCGTCAGCGTTTTAAGACGGATTGAATTTTAAGACTTGTATGCGTGTAAAATCTTTGCGTTCCTCTCTTGTATACTTTGAATAGAAGGAACTTGTAAATGGACTGGCGAGTCAATGCAAGCATTCACTGATGGGCGATAGGGAGAGAAACATATATTTTCATTCTTGGAAAACATGGCATAGCCGAAATATTTGAGGTCGGTTTAGAAAGGACAGAACTGAATACGCCTGTGTCAAAAAATAACATCTGATTATAAGTTGTAAACAGCAGAAATAATCATAAGTGTCACGCCGATTTACATTTGAATCTGGTCATCAAATTTCAGAGAAAGTTAATAGATTGTATCTAATATTAGGGTCAATGAAATTATCTATTGTCCCGTTCATATCCTTATATTTATGGATTTATCAGAGTTTCTTTTTTCCTTTATTTCTTCTCTTCTTTTCTTCATAACTATCTATTTGAACCACTTTATACATTCTCTCTCCTTCTGTCCATATATATATATATATATATATATATATATATATATATATATATATAATTCAGTGTCTTGTACTTTTATTGATTGATTCCTTCTTTATTTCTTTCTTCTAAGTTGTTATCTATCTATCTATCTATCTATCTTCATTTTCAATCTATCTATCTATCTATATGCATCAATCACTGTCTTGTACTTTTATTGATTGATTCGGTCTTTATTTCTTTCTTCTAAGTTGGTAGCTATCTATCTATCTATCTATCTATCTATCTATCTATCTAATTCTCTTCATTTTCAATCTATCTATCTATATATGATTCATTCTTTATTTATTTCTTCTAAGTTGGTGTCTATCTATCTATCTTAATATGTTCACATCTATCTATCTATCTATCTATGATTCCTTCTTTATTTATTTCTTCTAAGTTGTCGTCTATCTATCTATCTATCTATCTATCTATCTTAATATGTTCACATCTATCTATCTATCTATCTATCTATCTATCTATCTATCTATCTACTAATTTGTCTAATATTTTCACATCTATCTGTCTATCTATCTATCTATCTTAATATGTTCACATCTATCTATCTATCTATCTACCAATTTGTCTAATATGTTTACATCTATCTATCTAAGTCTCTTTATTTTCAGTCTATCTATCTATCTATCTTAATATGTTCACATCTATCTATCTATCTATCTACTAATTTGTCTAATATGTTCACATCTATCTATCTAAGTCTCTTTATTTTCAGTCTATCTATCTATCTATCTATCTATCTATCTATCTATCTATCTATCTTAATATGT
>CAHIKZ030004391.1:3925000-3927500 GCA_903632075.3 Acanthosepion pharaonis | reverse complement strand
TCTTTCTCTTTCTCTCTCTCTCTTTCTCTCTCTCTCTTTCTCTCTCTCTCTCTCTAACTGCTCTGTCGCTACTTTCATAGTAACTGCTTAGATGAACTACATTCGTTGCTTCCTCCAGGTCTACCCTTCACGGCTAGGACCCGACATGTCACTTACATTATTTCAAACCACCCACATTCCTTCCATCGGTTCATCGAGGAAAAGTAAGTTCCACTCGAACGGCTTCTTCACGCGAACCACTGCCCTGTGGAACAAACTCCCAAGAGGATGCTTCCCCGATCACTGCAATCCGAACCTGTTCAATTAAAAATTTAACCGTTATCTTCCCCTCCTATCCGTATAAACTGTCTCTTAAATTAACCCTCTATCTTGAGTAGCCTTCGGGTCTTTTACAGGGTGAACCTTACTGAAAAAAATGGCTCTCTGAGTAGGCATCAGCAAGCTTTTGGCGAAATTTGATTCACATTCTCTCTTTAATTTTCTCTGCAATGGTCACAGGTGGAAACCACTGTGGTATAATAGGACGACCACACTCTACACACTTTCCTTCCAAGCACTGCTATAAATAATGGAAGTGGGCGAGAACGTTATATAACTTAGCTTAAGGTCAATCTGTACCAAACGGCTTCACTGCGTACTTTAATTCTTTTACAATAGCAACACTTCCGTTAGTTTGAAATGTTTTAAAAATTCTTGTATCGCTCGATCATTTTCCTCCGTGTTTGGTTCGAGAAAATCGAAATGAAGACAAGGCGCGTGTAAAGACAGATTAGAGTTAGATTAATGTAGGTGGAGTCCGGTTTAAGGAGTAGACCATTTTCCAAACGTTTTAAGCAACTGAGCGTACACACGAGTCCCACTTATGATCGCAAATGAATATAAGCCTCGAAAGTCGATCACGGTGATGAGCTATTAAATGCCAAAAACACAATTGTACGCCTTCAATTACAAATAGAAGGTTGTGTTGGCAATTTCACTATAAATAGTTATTGC
This sequence comes from Acanthosepion pharaonis, assembly GCA_903632075.3. Classification (NCBI taxonomy): domain Eukaryota; kingdom Metazoa; phylum Mollusca; class Cephalopoda; order Sepiida; family Sepiidae; genus Acanthosepion; species Acanthosepion pharaonis. Next base: position 3,926,507 of record CAHIKZ030004391.1, on the reverse strand, counting down.
TGGCATTTTTAAAATAAATACCATTTTACATTTGAATTGGCTAGACGCAGCCGTAAGTTCTATGCTAACACTTTCTTCTCTCGCACTTCTCGCCCGTGGAATTCTCTTCTTCCTTTTCAGATAATTTTGATCTTCAAAAAATTAAAAGCAATATTAATCATTATCTTCTGTCTCTTTAATTATTTTTTTTATTGTTCTCCCTCCTTAACAATGATTTTCTTTTTCTTATTCTTTCACGCTCAGTAACCTTCTTGCGTCTTAGTGGCTCTATTGCCTTGCTTGCGGTTAAATTATTAAAAAAAAAAAGCAAAACTGATCAGTACCAAAAAAAAATAAAATAAAATAATGATATAATGATAATAATGAGTTATCCTTTGTCATGAACTGCTGACAACGGAAGAAAACCGGAGAACCCTTTTTATCCCAAACAAGGCACTAGAACCACTGTCAAGCAAGCGGTTACAGGGCTTGGAGGAATGAGTTAGAGAAACATTAGTTATGAGTAGAAAGAGAAAAGAGCAATCAGGAGGACAGTAGGCAGCCATTGACATTGCATTTAAATTCTTGCAGATTAAAGTTGGATGGAATGCATGGAGCCAAGCCAGCAGGAAGTTCCACAATCTAGCATTGCGAGAAAACAAACTGTTAACATAGCGTTTACAGCTAAATCTAGCTAGATCAACTGTAAATTGATGAGATCTCAAAGCCAGTCTCGTATTACACTTAAATTTAAAAAAAAGTCTCGATACTATAGTGAAAAGCATATCCTGCTAATTACCATGAAATTATATATAAAAAAAAGGCACAGAGATGGAACCTTACGGGATTGGATAAGTGACTGAAGCCGAAATGCCAGATCAGGACCTATAATATTGCTGATTCTTCTTTAGATCTTAACAAGGAGCTCAAGGTTGGTAGCAGGGACATCGGACTATATGTGGCAGCAATATTCTAAACATAGACGAATGGTAGACTTATAGATATGGAAGATAGATTCCGGAGAGAAAAAAATTGTCTCTTTCGACACAGAGAACCGACTTTCTTAGCTGCAGACCTAGCAATTAATTCAGCATAATAGCCAGGGCCTTATACTAACAGCAACAAAGATGCAAACATTAATAGTTTTTTAAAAGAAATATTAATTTTTGATTAATTTCGGACAAGGCGACAATTTGGGTCATCTAGATCGAACTCACTACTTAGTAGTATCAGTCAACTCATTAACCATTATGCCACTTCGAGGTGCACAGTTTTGATACGAATCGAAAGGGCTCGAATAATTGGGCGAGCTGGAGTCGAACACACAGACACAGGAAAGACGCACACACGCAGAAACAATAAAAAATGAAGAGCAGCGGATGAAGAGGCAACATAGTTTATAACTTGTACGTTGAAGCATGTATTTCTACAGCCACGGAATTAACTAAGCTTCATTTGGTATGGCACAAGGCCAATTTAATGGGGAACCATCGCACGAACTAACAGAATAAAAGATTGCTCTGCAAGA
>CAHIKZ030004391.1:3920000-3922500 GCA_903632075.3 Acanthosepion pharaonis | reverse complement strand
TCACAAATTGGAGATACGAAAATTAAAGAAGATAGATATTTCACACATCTCCCTATTCTTTTGAACAGGAGTAGAAATTTATCCCTTGCTTCCTGTTTTGGCTTGGACTTCCGGTTCCTTGAGACTACACCTTTAACGTCTCCGACTGAAGTCTGAAATGTTATTCACTAATTAAACTTGACTTCTTCAAGTCTAGAGTTAGCCATTATCTTTCCTGTATAGCCCACAAGAACTTTGCTTCTTGTTCTTTCTTATGTCCATACAACACCACGCATTAAACCTCTACCTGGAGTGGCCCATAGGCCTTGTATTAGATGAATATTATTATTAAACTGTCGGAGAAAAAGTAATGTCTTAAATATTTCTGAATAGATTTCCTCGCAAATAACCTTGAGAAAGATAGTAACTTACCTTTTATCTCCCAACTATGGGTTAAATTGTTATAACTGTATCAGTAAATCATTTTATCTCCCCAAAATTCTTAGAACCTAAAAATATTTTCGCGTATAAATAACCTGCAAGTGGTTGATAAACCATAAAAAATCAATAAAATAGAAGTTTCTTACATTCATACAACACCACCACACACTAACCCTCTATATCGAGGGGCTCTTACGCCTTGTATTGGGCGAACGTCAGTAAATAAAAGAAAGACAAAATTGCATTTCAATATTTCGGAAGAGTTTTAAGAGAGAAAAGAAAATGCAGACCCCAAAACCTGAAGGGACAGCAAAAGAGAATTGAACTATAATATAATATTAATCTCTCGATATAGCAGTGAATGCTGGACAATCTCATCACAGTTGAAGAAGAGACTTGAGGCAAAACTGTGGTTCTACAGAAGGATGCTGAGAATACTATGGACTGAACAAGTGTGCATCGACAAAATTTAGAGAAAAACAAAATGGACACTTAATCATGGCATCAAAGAGAGAGAGTGTTGAATTTTCTAAGGCACATAATGAAGAAAGAATGGTTGAAGAATCTGATACTCACAGGGATTTATTGAAGTTAAGAGGGACTAAAAAAAGGGATTCTAATTCCTTTAGAATCGACACACTGTACCGCTTGAATTTTAATATACAGCATGTCCACTTACATTATTTACATCTTCTGACTATTGTCCTCATCTTTGTCGCCATATTTATTACAACGTTTCGGGCGTTGTACGCCCCAGGCTTCTTCAGGTGGTTGGAATGTCGAACTTAACCCCTTATTTCGCTCACTGGAGTAGACTGTTCTAGTTCCACGTGCCAGGTCTAATGGATGTCAGTTATCAGTTATCTCCTTTTAATTTCCCTCTGAAAGTTCTCCGCTACCTTAAACGGGTATTGAACATTCTTTGGGTCCTGTCAATGGATCTGGATCTAACAGACAGGACCCAAAGAGTGTGAGTTCAATATCGGTTAATGTAGTATAACTGATAACTGACATCCATCAAACCTGGCACGTGGAACTAGAACAGTCTACACCAGTGAGCAAAATAAAGGGTTCAGTTCGACATTCCAACCATGTGAAGAAGGTCGCAGCATACAACGACCGAAACGTTGTAATAAATATGGCGACAAAGATGAGGACACTAGTCCAAATAATGTAAATAATGTACATAATACCTCATCTCAGAAATATAGACAGATACTGATGTCCACAGAGTCTTTAAAGAATTTCAAAAATATCATGATTATTTTAATATTTTTTCTATTTGTCTAATGACTTTGCACATGTAACTTACTTAATTAAGGTTTAAAATCAATTTTTAAAAGTGAAAAAAACCTTCTTCTAGCTTTCATTTTAGCTTAAATTGAAAGCGAAAGGATTTAAAATTTACTATAGTAAGCAAAATACTCTGTAGCTTATTTCAAACAGAAATCATATTGATCGGAATCGATTTTCTTCAGTAAAATGTATAAAAATCGGCCATTTTGACACATTTGTAAACAAATGTTAATTCTCAGTTTTAAAAATCTTGCAAAAATAAAATAAACGTTAGTTGAGGAAAATTTTAAAGTTAAATTCATCTGATTTGAAAGAAATATTATAGGATCAAATGTTGTATTTTCTATACCTATTTGTATATAAACTTCATTATTTACTTCATATTATCTAAAAATTTCAACAGCATCCAGATTCCGTTGTAATTTTAATATTTTTCTATTTGTCTAATGACTTTGTGAAGACGCTGTATACCAAGTAACTACAATATATTTTTTAAATCATTCACTCGAAGCAAGGTGATAAAGCGACTAAGACGCATGAGTTAACTGAGAGTGACGGAAACGGTGAAAATGTTATTGTGGAGAAAGGGCAATAAAAGAGCAAGAAGAAGATGACGATTGACGTTGAATTTAAATTTTTGAAGATTGTGGTTGACTGGAAAGCAAGAAATCCGGAAGAGTGTTGCACGGGTGAGAAGTGCGAAAGTAGGTCCTATTAGAATAGACCTTATGGTTAAATTTATTTATGTCAACATTAAAATGATGAGACCTAACTGCCAATCAAG
>CAHIKZ030004391.1:3862500-3910000 GCA_903632075.3 Acanthosepion pharaonis | reverse complement strand
TAGGATCCGCTTCTCCACGGAAATTGTAGAAAATCACTCTTAATATCTCCGTATCCTATTAGTGAGAAGTAAGTTCCACTCGTGAGGTTTCTTCTCGCGAATCACTGCTCTGTGGAACCGTCTCTCAAGAGAATGTTTCGCCGAATCTTATCTTGTTCAAGTCGAGGGTTAACTTTTATCTTCCCCACCTATCCGTATAAACTGCGCCTCTTGTTCTGTAACCATCTAACTCGAGTGGCTCCTGGGCCTTGTACAAAACTCCTGTAAAAAAATAAAAATAATAAAAATAAGCATGGCTGATGCTAACCTCAAGGAATGCAACTGATATTGATTGGAACGATTATATTGAATTGATTGAATCCATTGAGAGGAAAGTCGATTCAAAATGCCGTGTTGGAACAATTTGTCTTTACAAAATCTATCGTCTGTTCTGGTGCTTTTGTTCTTGACAAAATCCAAAGAAGAATCTGTGACATTTTTGGTCCCGGTCTGGCACCTAGGTTTCAGTCCCAGTGCCGTAAAGTAGATTCCCTTAGCCTCGTCTATAAATAATTTCACGGTAATTGTCCCGGTGAGCTTTTGTCGTTGGTACGAATTTAAGCACAGTGTTAGATTTACAGCACCGTCGAAATTTTTAGCTGCAACCAGAATTTCTATGCTAATTGGTTTTCTCTTCTAATTCTGGCTTGTGGAACTCTCTTCCGCTTCTCAACTCCGATCTTCAAAAATTTAAATGCAAAGTCAAGCGTCATCTTCTGTCTCCTTGGATTTTGTTCTTTTATTGGCATCTCTGCTTTTTTTATCGTTCTCAGTGACCCCCCCCCCCGCCACTTATATCTCGGTGGTTTTATTGCTTTTCTTGGAGTGAAATAATAATAATAATGATAATAATAATAATAATCAAAGATGGAACTAACCCAAAATAGAGGATCTGCGGAAAATATTATGAAACTGTCAACCATATTATCTATGGATGTCCGGAAATTGCAAAAAATACATACCCACAGACATAAAAATGTAGCGACATATGTGTACAGGAAGATATGCAAGAAGCACTAAATCGAAACCACTGAGAAATGGTATGACCACCAATCAGATACAGTTAATCAAAATAACGATGTAACTATCCTCTGGGACATGCCAATTCAAACGGACAGGGAAATAAAATCTAACAGATCTGATATTAACATAAAAGACAAGGAATTCAGGAAGTTTATGCTTATTGACATAGCAGTACCATCTGAGAGAAACACTTACGGTTATGCCTGTTGAGATTGAGGGGAATTGGATTTGATAAAGATGGGGACCATAATCATGAGATTAAAATTTCTGGACACATAATCATCTCAGAGGTAAAAAAAAAGTAATTTGTGTAGATTGCGCATATCATTCACAAAACCCTTCTCATCGTTTTAAATTTGCATAGGAAACTCTCCTACATTGCCCTTTTTATTCATAGACCCGGGAGGTGAATTGGTAAGAAGATACTTAAAATTACTCTCTGGCAAGATGATACCACACACAATAATAAAAATTATAATTACAACAAAACATTTCCAACCTTAGGTCCTTGGATGGGACCCGGAAGGAAATGTGTATACAAAAGAAAACAAAGGAAATAATAATAATAATAATAATAATAATAATAATAATAATAATAAAATAATAATAAAACAATACACAGAACAATCAAAGCTAATCGTCCAGACATCGTGATCAAAGACCAAAAAACAGAATGTGCTTTCTTATTAATATGACAGTCCCTGCAGATTGTAATGTATCTTTGAAGATCTTCAAAAAACTATCAAAATACAAGGATCTTGAAGTTAAAATCTTAAAAAATATGGCACATGAAGACATCAATAATTCCAGTTGTAGTTGATGCCCTCGGGTTGATTGGAAACGGTTACGATAGACTCATTAAAGGAATTCTTGGCAGGTCATGCCTTAAAACATACCCAAAATGTTCTCACAAGTACCGCTCACACATTACGAAGAACTTTATCTATGCAAAATGTGTGTGATTTTAGTTTTCTTTTTTCATTTACAAAAATGATCAGTGTAAGATGTTATGAAGTCATTTCGGATCTCAGGTCTCTGGTTGGGACCCGGAAGGAAATATGTATACAACAGAAATCAAAGAAAATAATAATAATAATAATAATAATAATAATAATAATACTATTAATAATAATAATGTGTCTTTGTAGATCTTTACAAACACTATCAAAATACAAGGATCTTGACGTGGAATTCTAAAAAATGTGGCTCATAGAGGCATCAGTAATTCCATTTGTTGTTGGAGCACTCGGATTGATTGGAAAAGGTTCTGATAGACTCATTGAAGGGATTCCTGGTAGTCCATACCTTAAAGAAATAAAAAAAATTTACTCACAAGTAGACTTCACATATTGTGAAGAATTTTATCGATGTAAAATGTGTGTGATTTTAGTTTATTTTAGTTTTAGTTGAAGGTGTCGTGAGGCTATTTCTAACATTTGAAACCCGGAAGGAAATGTGTATACAACTGAAATCAAAGGAAATAATAATAATAATAATAATAATAATAATAATCTATAGTTGGTCATTCGTATTCGAGTATACCCGTCTACTAGAGCGGCTAGCCAATCCCTATTGCAGACGTTTACTCAGACACATTTGTATTTGCTCAACACCCACTGTGGTTTATACTGCAACTATGCTGAGCAGATGTTAGTCACAGTTTCTGGTAAAGAGCGTGTTATCTAGCGTGATAGCAGTCCTGATCAAGGACGCTCAAACCCTTGGTAACGATGAATTGTGACGTTGATAGCAGTGCTAGCACGAACAGTCCGGTCCAAGGAGGAAAAAGAAACAAATTGGAATCCGTGAATTCTGGAAGATCACCAACCAAATCATGAAGAGAGGTAAAGCGGTTGTGCTCACAATTATAAATGGCCTCGACAGATAAGGTTCGATCTCTGCATCTAACTTAACGTTAGATGACAAAGATCATCCCCTCCCCAAGTTCCCACATCTCACTTGGCACAATCTCAGCGATATCCCCGCCACAGCACTAGAAGTCTCAAGACTTATCAAAGATCCTAAAGAAGCCACATGTTCAGAAAAATTCCAGTGGCTGCCCTTAAGAATATCAACACTGAATTACCCCAATTTAACCGCTGCTTAAATGAGAAATTCTTCGTAAGCCTGGGGAAGGAGTTAAGAAAACAGGCAGACCCCTCAGTCTCCTTAGTATCACCAGTAAGCGAGTACCTAGAAAGAGCAACCTCTTCAGCGAAAAGCAGTATGGGTTTCGATCGACCCGATTCACTGCCGACCTCCTAACTACCATCACTCACAGTATCAGTGAGGCACTTGACGACAAACACACCTCGAGGACCATAACACTAGATATCTCAAAGTCCTTCGACAAAGTGTTGCACAAAGGCTTTCTACAAAAGCTCGTCATCACTGGAAGAGTCTTCTCGGTCATTAAATACTTCCTATCAGGTAGGACCCTGAAGGTAGTGATTAATAGCTAGTCTTCCGGAGCCTAGAGATCAACGCAGACGTCACCCAGTGGTCACTCCTCGAACCAACCCTTTTTTTGATCTACACAAATGATCCGCCTAAGAATATACCCAGAATTAATACAGAGACACCTTTGAAACACACAATACTTACTGCAAGTGGACAACAGTATCTCCTGACGAGGGGATCAGATGACATTATGTCTTCCATAAAACCAAAACCAAAAGCGAAAATGTGACAACATTTTCTCTCGGTTCGTATCTCGCTAGTCTCTAGTAAGAGATGCCGAAAAACCTTTCTACATTTTCAGTCGGGAGACTAAGCATAGCCTACCAGAAAATATTTACTCTGCTACGTTTAACAAAAAAGAAATGGCTAAATATTTGGAATATAAAGGAATGTAGATTGTGTCGCTTCCGAATGGGAATTCGATATTCGGTCTTAAAGACTGTTTATTAATATATTAATTTGATTGAAAACGAAGTCAATGAATTGAAGAATCAAAATGAAATAAAAAAAACATCGGCACCATGTTAAAATGTTTAGCAAGAAAAAATACACCCTTGTGCAAATTAATTGAAACAACTGCTTTAGTTTCCTTTCTTTCACTATACGGTCAGCTTTAGACTAGACTGACAGGGTGTCATCGACTTCTATTCTTTTCGTCAGATTAGGCCATTTGTAGTGGTGTACAGTAATATGAATCTATTTTCGGGGTGTATGATAAAATTTGTTTGGATTTGAAATATATTGTGTCATCTGTGATTGCATCAGATTTTTATCACGCCCAGACACTATTGTCCCAACTGTCGATTAGTTGTCTTACGGTCATTGTCTGCGATGGACGTTACTCCAAAGAAGCATACGAAAACTATAACGCTGCACAAACACACTGGCAAGCCTTACCAGTAAGCAAATCAAAGTACTATAGACCGGCCCGGAAACCCTCCTGATTTAAATCCAATTGAGAATCTGTGGTCACTCTGCAAGGAACGACTTCGTGGAATGAACATAGGAAGTACTAACATGTGCACTGGGTCATGTTTCATTGGAAAAAAATACGAAAAGAAAGTAAATAATAAAGGAATTATTCGTTTTATCTCAATTAATTTGAACAAGGATGTATTTCAAGTGTTTCAATTTCAATAATAATCTTCGAAATTATTGACAATTAGTTAAAAAACCAGCGTTTTCTCTGTTATTTTTTTCCAACTTTCATTTTTCTTCTTCTCTCACCCGATAAAATGTGCCGATCTAAAATGTCTCCAAAATCTACAACCGGGAAAAGAATTAATTGAAATAATAGCTAAAATATTTAATCTAAAATACAACGATAATGAGACATCATAAAATAAGTAATAAATTAATAATAATGGTGGAATCGGTTAATTTAAAAAGTAACAAGAATAAGATAGAAAAAACTATTTATAAAATAATAATGCCGAAAATGCTCCATATAAAAACAACACTAATAAGCCCGAATAAAATTAAAATGACCGGCTCCCTGTACCCCACCAGTAAGTACCTGACTCATCATGCTATCCTTTGCGTTTATAAGAGCCAGATCAAGCCGAAAATGGAGTACAGTTGCCATATTTGGGCAGGAGCTGCCCAGACTGCACAGTCTTTTTAAATTTCAAAAGTGTCTCTGAGTCATTGTTGGAGAAGAATTATTTTCTACCTTCCAACCCCTCTCTCTGACAGGCAGGGTGTTGCGAGTCTCTCACTGATTTATTGCTACTTCCATGGAAAGTGTTCGGACGAACTACATTATTTGCTTTGCCAGGTTTAACCTTTATGGCTTGGACATGCCATGCCTCTTACATCGTATCAAACCAGCCACATTCCCTCTGTATTTCATTGGCGAGAAGTTCCCCTCAAACAACATCTCACAAACCACTACTTTCAAGATGATGTTTCTCCGATCACTACAATCTTAACCTGTTCATGTCTAGGGTTAACCGTTATCATCGCCTCCTATCCAGATAAACTCCCCTTAAAGAAACTCGCTACCTGAGTTACCTCCGGGTCTTGGGAACCTAAAAATGTAATATATATATATATATATATATATATATATATATATATATATATTGAAACATGTGTCTTCTAAAACAGTGTTTCTCAAAATTTTCTTACATGTGGCACATTTCGGGTGTCGAAGATTTTTCAGACCAACAACATTTCAGGGCCAAATAAATTAAATGAACATGAAGTATAACACCACAAATAAACGCCCTAAAAATTATTCAAACCAATTTGAAAATATAATGTATGATCAAAAGAAAACATCTAAAATTTTATCCAAATAATTTCTACATTATTTGTCTTTAAAAATAAGGTAAAACCGTTTGTGGTTTCATAATTTAAACGCAGAGGGAAAAGTAGGATTTTAAAGGCCACCTATTTTCTAACCAAATCCAGACACATTTTTAAAATTTATCATATCCACTTGAAGTCCTAGCGGCCAACGTTGAGAAACACTGATCTAAAATCCAGCTATAACAAGATGGAATAAAACTAGTAGTAAATTAATAATATTGAAAGTGATAGAATAATAGTTAGAATTAAGATAATAAAAATGATTAATTGAAATATTAAAATTGATTTGCTACTTTCATTTTCTGGTTTTTGTCTGAAAGGGGGAAACGAAGAGAAAAAAATGGCTGTTAGGATCCACAAAGGCAAAGGAAAATAATGGCTTAGTTAAAATAAATAATTATTGTAGGAGAAAGAATCCTAAAAAGAGAGGTGAAGAAAGGTTTTTTTTCCCTTAATGCTTAGAGAATGATGCAAAATAAACATTGAAATATCGTAAAAACACTCTCACTCATTGAAGCTTTATCAACTTTCCCAAGACGGTATTCTTAATTTTTATAACGTCAGAAAGGAATCAAATAGATAGCAGGCAATCCGAAGTTAGAAGGCGGCTAAAATCCGATAGGTATTGAAGAAAAAATTAAAAAAAGAAACAAAAATTAAAACCCATGGAGAGGAAATTGGAGAATCCTAGAAGAGACGAGAAGTTTGGAGGTAAAAAGCATTTGAGATGTGATACCAAATTCTTTAAAAACATTGCTTTTGTAAGAAGATCGTTCGTTATATTTTCAGTTGAACAAAAGAATTGAAAGCATGTATATGACAAAAATGAATTTCCTTCAAACTCATGAATATTAATTTTCGTTACACAACGATAAGTGATGGAAATAAGTATGTTTGCTGAAACAATAATATAGCGTGCAGTTTTTGCATGTATATATACATATAAATATGATTATAATATATTGCACATATAGTGCTGGTGTTACCGATAAATGAGGGTCAGCAGTGGATGGTGACTTTCGTTTTACACTAATGTATGATAGCAGGGGCTACTGTGGAGAAAATCAGGTAAGGGAAAGATATATTTCATTTGTGCTTTCTTAAGTCTGATACTAGACCAGCCTTGCTAAGGGCGACAAAGATGAAATTTGTTGAAGCTGGATTTTGATGGCATCTCTGCTTCAGAGCTTGACAAAGCTGATCACGGTGCTTCAGTCTACTGTCTTCAAAACTCTTTAACTTAATGAAACAGGTCTTTTGTCACTCCTTTCGGTTTGATGCTTGGGCTTCCCAGGTTTTCAGATCAAAGTTGAGACGTTTCAAGTTGTCTTTCAATTTGTCTTTGTAACGTAAGAGTGGACGTCTAACGCTTGTAATTTGGTAGCATCCTTTTTGGAAGACATTGTTCATTCATTCTCACATGACCAGCCCAACTAACTTGTATCTTCGCTAGAATGGTTTCAATGCATGTATATATTATAATTTATAAATCATTATATATATATACATATTTATAAACCATATATATATATATATATATATATATATATTTATAAATCATTTATAATTTATAAATCATTATATATATATAATTTATAAACCATATATATATATATATATATATATATATATATATATATATATATATATATATATATATATATATATATGCGTGTTATCTAGCGTGATCAACAATCTGAAAAAGGCCAGCACACAAAAAACTCGGTCACAATGACTTCGTGCTAGCACAGCTAGCGACGGCCCCCAGGAATTCCATAAACTTTCATCCTCAAACGAAAATTAGGAATAACCAATCTTGAAATTTACGCATCTTTAAAAGCATTTTCATTTCCAAAATTAATTACTATGGAAACGGCTGGAGCGACCATTTTGATAAGAGACATAATAGTTAATTTGTGTTCACATATCAGTCACTTTCCGAAAGAGGTTAAGCCGAGAAAGGGCCGGGATATACATTTCAAAACAAATGATGACATTCATGTACGCACATCGTCTGGTCAATCCTAGCTTAATACTAACCATTTGGTTTAACGGAGGGGTATAAAAGCTCTACTTCTGTATGGAGCACTATTTTAAAAAAAATAAAAACAAAAATACTAAAGAACTCCAGATTATTTACCTAACCTGTTCTTTGCTTTTTTTCTACACACACACACACACACACACACACACACACACACACACACACACACACACACACACACACACACACATATTTAGTTTTTGTTTATTGTTTTCATGTTTAAGTATAATTGTGTTTTCAACAAGGATTTGACGGAATTGTGTATGCGGCCAGGCATGTTGTTTTAAATGCCTAAAAATGTTAGAGTTATCATTCAAATGTAGTGTCAAGCGTCGTGGGAGAGAGTTTGTGGTGTGACCAACATAAATATTATTTAATTCGTTGGAGATATAATCTCCCAAAGGGCACGTGAATTTGTAAACTACGTTGTTTTTTTTGCAAATCGCTAACAGGGGGAGAAGAATCATTGCGAAGTTGGATATAGTAGATTTAGTGTAGTATATGATTAATTTAATTTTTTTGCTAGGATCTGTAGTTGATATATTAGTATTTACCATTTTTAGTATATTTTTATCTTGTTTATAACTCGTATGCATTTGATTACGATATAGGAGATTAATATGTTTGGGATTAGTAGAAGCAGTATTATGTACTATTTGCTTAGTATTTAAATTTATAAGAAAGCATCATATTTGTTCATCAACTATATAGTTTGGAAAGCTATTATTAATAAGCGTTTGTTTTATATTCTTTAGTTCACTGTAAAAATCTGTTTTGTGGATGAATTAGCTTCTGCACGATGTATTAGATTCTTTATAATTGCTATTTTGTAGTAATATGGGCATTCGCTCTTGTAGTTAAGTGTACATGAATTTATGCTTGTAGGTTTTTGTATGGCGAAGTAGTAAATTTGTTATTATTTGTGTTTATCAATATGTCAAGGAAGGGAATTTTATTATTAGTATTGAGTTCATATGTGAATTTAAGGAAATAATTATTTTGGAAACGTTTTTGAAGTTGAAGTATTTCATCTGTATTTTTAACTAACATAAGGATATCATTAACATATCTTAGGTAGATGGATTTTTTAAAATCTGTAAATATCTTATATATGCACACTGAGATAGATGGAATGATATTTACTTTTATTTACAATAATGTTCACTTTGTACAAGCGAAAGAGCCACTCAAGGTAGAGTGTTATAGAACCAGAGGAACAGTTTACGATGATATATAGGGGTGATATGTTTCATATCATATTAGAAATTTGCCCCACCCTTCCAGCTTGTGAATTTATATTATTTCTACGGCATAGATATAAGCTATACTTAGATAGTTATTTACATATCAATAAAGGTATGACTCCTCTTCTTCTCCCACCAGTATCAAAAGATACATAGTCACCTAAGCATGTATCACGCATGGCACATAACTGACTGACTGACGAATCCATTGCATTCACTTATGTACTAATACCCTTGGGAAAGGTATGAATCCTCTTCTTCTCCCCACCCGTCAGCTATCGGTAAATAGCAAGACAGACCTATAGCCTTTGATTTGAACTGGTCTACCGCAGAAAGAAATGGCAATCTACTGCGGGAAAAAAATCTTCATCGTCAGTCATGTATCGAAAGATACATAATCGCCTATGCAAGTATGGCGTGGTATATAACTTACTGACTGAATACTGGAACTACACAAATACATTGTTTGTAACGATTTTTCATCTGGCGGCATCTTCCTTTCTGGCTTGTTGGAAATCCTCATGAGAACTCAGATGAACAACTGCTCCTTCCCCCTATCGGCCGGCTACCCTTCTACCTTTTGGGGCAACAAACTAGAGATTAATTAACTCTGAGTTGGTTAAGCATCTCACATTGCGGAGTCTACTTACAGATAAGCAATATGACTTTCACATCCCTAGGTCAACTGCTGATGTATTCTTTCAGGTGATTCGAACTTCTAACTGAATTAATTTAATTCGTCCACCCGGGTAGATTTTTCTAGTTCCACGTGTCATGCCTCTTCCTGATGTCTCAGTATCAGTTATCTCTCTTTAACTCAACCCTCCATGATTTGTTCACCTCTGCTTTGGCCAGGTATTGAACTCAGAAATTTTGGTTCAATTCACTGGATTCAAATAACGCCTTTATCCACTGGGACATGTGAAGCAGGCCGAAGCGTGCAACAGCCGAAACGTCGTTAATATGACAACAAAGATGTGGACAACAGTCCGCACAATGTAAATAGTGGAAATACCTCATCACGGAAATATATACAGATCTTGATGTTTTAACATATATTGATGAAAAAGTGTATTAAGCTTTCGATAAACATGGGTCGTTGCTTTGGATACCTTGAAGCATTTGACAGGTTTTGGCATACTGGTCTTCTGCACAAGTTGAAAGGTTATGGTATTTCAGGGCGAATTTCTGAACTGATACAGTCTTTATCAAATCGCGAAATGAAAACTCTCCTGAATCGTCACTATTCTATATTTTCCTGCAGTAATTCAGGTGCCCTTGTTCTTAATTTTCATGAATGACCATTCTGATGGCAACATCTCCCAACTTGATATCTATGATAACGATACAACTATTTTTCCTGTCTTATTAGTAAGTCGGATTAGTTCGATAAGATCAAATTGACAACTGATCTAAAATGTGACCTACAATCTGTTGTTAAATGAGGCAAGGAGTGGCTTCTTAATTTCAACGCCTCCGAAAAGAAACCGCTCTCTATCCGTTATCTAAGAGAACCATTTCTGCCTCTCATAAGCATAGCTGATGCTAATCTCCAGGAAAGTGACTCATTGATCCTTCTCGGGCTAATATTTTCTACAAATATGAAGTCGAAAAATTATATTGATTCAATTGTGAGTTCTGCTGCTAGTAATGTTGTTCGCTGTGTTGTCCTACAAATTTTTTCTCGCCAGAAACAATCTTACATATTTATAAATCTAACATTCATTCATGCTTTGAAATATTGCTGCCACATATGTTCTAGTGCACCAGCTATCCATTTAGAGATTCTTGAGAAAATCCAAAAAAGAATCAGCAATTTTATTGGTCCTAACCTGTGATCACGGCTTCGGTCGCTTTCCTACTGAAGCAGGGTAGCTTCCCTGTGACTTTTCTATAAATATTTTCATCGTAAATGTTCTGATGAACTTTCCTCTGTGGTACCGAGAATTGATGAGTACAGTATTCGATCTCCGGCAAGTTCTCATTTCCAGTTGAAATGGTTAGATGTAACCGTAAGTTCTATGCTAAGAGTTTCTTCTATCCCATTTCTCGCTTGTAGAACTCTCTTCCGACTTCTTGTTTTCAAGTCAAATTTGATCTTCAAAAATTTAAATGCAATGTCAATTGATATCTTCTGTTCTCTTAATAATTAGTCTTTTGTTGTCCTTCTCCTTAATAGTAGTTTTTCTCTTATTCTCTAGCATTTAGTAACCCATTTGCGTCCTAATGGATTTATTGTCTTGCTTGGGGTGAAATGATAAATAAAGGAAAATTATTTCAAAAAGACAGTATTTTCTTATTTGATCATTGGAATGCTGATTTTTGGGAAATGATTCCGACCGAAAAATACAATGTTAATCGCCGTCTTTTGTTTTCCTGAAACTCAGTCTTTTATTGGCCTTTCTTCACCAGTAACCCCTTGTGTCTTAGTGGAATTATCACCTTATTTAGGGGTCAAATGATTAAAAATATAATAATAATGAAGGCAAGAGAAGGAGGAAATAGAAAATAATTTACTTAACGAGTTTCTGTGAGTGGATGGCAGGACAAAGCAAAAGTCATTTGGAGCAAAATGAAAAGTGGATATTATGGAGAACCGTGTTCGACCACGGGATATAAAAGAAAAATGTAAAGATAGATTTATTCAGACTAGTTTTCTTTTTCTAGTTTTTTTTTTATTAAAACATTTTAGCCGATGGACTCTTCGGCCTTCCTCAAGTGCCTGTTTCATTCGTAGCCTGATGGGATTTGTATTTTCTCTACTGGAAGATTTTATTTTTTGTCCTAATTTATTTATATATTTCTCTTTCCACTGTCTTTTTAGTAGGATTGGCACTTTGGCTTAACTGTTAATTCTTCTTCTTCTTCTTCTTCTTCTTCTTTTTCTTCTTCTTCTTTTTCTTTTTCTTCTTCTTTTTCTTCTTCTTCTTCTTTTTCTACTTCTTCTTCTTCTACTTCTTCTTCTTCTTCATCTTCTTCTTCTTCTTCTTTTTCTTCTTCTTCATCTTCTTTTTCTCCTTTTTCTTTTTCTTCTTCTTCTTTTTCTTCTTCTACTTCTTCTTCTTTTTCTTGTTCTACTTCTTCTTCTTCTTTTTCTTCTTCTTCTTCTTTTTCTTCTTCTTCTTTTTCTACTTCTTCTTCTTCTTTTTCTTCTTTTTCTTCTTCTACTTCTTCTTCTTCATCTTCTTTTTCTTCTTCTTCATCTTCTTTTTCTCCTTTTTCTTTTTCTTCTTCTTCTTTTTCTTCTTCTACTTCTTCTTCTTTTTCTTCTTCTACTTCTTCTTCGTTTTCTTCTTCTTCTTCTTCTTCTTTTTCTTCTTCTACTTCCTCTTTTTCTTCTTCTTCTTCTTCTTATTTTGTCAATCTTGCTTACGATGTTAATAATAGCAAGGTCACTCATATAAACAGTTCAACTAAAGATATGATATCTCAAGACAAGACTTTATATCTCGTTTGCCCCCAAAAAAGGCGGTTTTCCTATGAATGCAGACTTGTGTCTTAGTAGCTTTATTGCCATGCTTGGCGTGAAATGATCAAAAAATTAAAAAGTCGCATACGAATACTGTTAAACATTTGTTTGTAAGAGGCTTTTGTGTGTATTTTCCGGATTTCATTTTTTAAGCGGCATACTTGTGTTGAATGCGGCGCCTTGTTTATACGAAATGAAAATAGGTTCAAATTACACGAAGGTTAAGGAAGCGACCTCGGTTGACATCTACACCATATTTCAGTTGGCATCTCCTTCCGGTTTGATCCCTGACAAGCGCGCACGCGCACATACACACACATCGACACGTTCGCACGTACATATGCTATTTAAATAGATATATAGGGAGGGGTACGTTCACGAATACGCTGCGAGACACGCACTTTATTTTGGTACGTAGTTAGAACACTGACATTTCTAAAGACAACGCCATGAGGCAGAAAACATGGAAACGAATAAATAGAAACAAACGCCGTAAATACAAAAAGAGACTGAGAGTTGAATCAAAAATTGTAAGATCATATATATATATATATATATATATATATATATATATATATATATGGAGACAAAGACAGAAGGAAAAGACAGACAGAGAGAGAGAGAGAGAGAAAGAAGAAAGCCGAGATATAATAGAGAAGCTTGGATTATTTATTATTAATAACACATAGATAGATAGATAGATATGAACAGTCTGAGATAGATAGATAGATAGATAGATAGATAGATAGATAGATAGATAGATAGATAGATATGAATAGACCGAGATAGATAGATAGATAGATAGATAGATAGATAGATAGATAGATAGGAGCAGAGTAATATACGTTTATGCAGATAGATGGATGGTTGGATAGATAGGAAGATAGATAAATAAGGAACAGAAAGGGAGATAGATATAAACAGAAATATATGTATATAGATAAATAATAACAAACTGATGAATATATATATATATATATATATATATATATATATAGAGAGAGAGAGAGAGAGAGAGAGACAGACAGACAGACAGACAGATAGATAAAGCCCATAAGATATATATATATATATATATATATATATATATAGAGAGAGAGAGAGAGAGATACATAGAAAAGTAGATATATATGTATGAACAGAAGGAAATTCAGATTTTGATATGTAGATATTTACAAATATGTAGATAAATGTATATCTTCCGTAGATAGATATATAGATAGATATGAACAGATTTAGATATTTAGATAGACATATATGAATAAACTGATATATATATATATATATATATATATATATTAGTGTTTAAGCCTTTTTATTATATCCTTACTCTGTCCTAGACATTGAGTTCTACCTGGATCCTTCCTCTTGGAAAATTTTTTCTGAAAATATACATGTATGGGAATTTTTTAGATATATTTTTCATATGTATGTATTTTTCCAATAATATTATCTATATATATATATATATATATATATATATATATATATATATAAAGATAAATAGACATGTAATGTAAATAGATAAAATATGTAAATATTCTGTAAATATATATATATATATATATATATATATATATATATATATAGAGAGAGAGAGAGAGAGAGAGAGAGAGAGATGGATTGAGACATATACATAGATAAAAAATGAGATAGACTGAAAGAGGTTTCTCTGGATAGATAGATAGATATAGATAGATAGATAGATAGATAGATAGATAAGTAAAATAGATAAGAAAAATGATATGGATAGTAAAATGTTCATTGGATATATTAATTATAAAGAAAAAAAAACTGCTCTCTTTTTTAATTAATTTCATAGATGAACATGTTTACCGTTTTCTTCCACCATATTCACGATTCCGTCCGTCCTGAGTTTATTTTGTCTTCTTAGCAAAGAATTGCACTCGCTGACCTTTGCACTCTTCACGGGAATTTAACTTTTTCATTAAAATCATCTCGCTATGACCGGAATACAGGGCACTTCGAAGATGCAATATTTGCTGAATACGGTGAATGAGTAAAAACGTTTCAGCGAAGCGGTAAGAATTGTTGCCTGGGCGCCAAAGAATGTGTGATACAGCATTCAACTGATAGTGTGTTGCATTTTTACTCTTAACCATTTCCTGGCGTAAGATGTTCGTCGATAAATATTTTCATTTAGTCTAATTAGAAACAGTACTTGTTCGAATCAGTCGTTTGGTCTTTCATAAGGAGATCAGAGTTGAGGACTCCTTTCCACAAAGAAAATTAAACTGATATTAACACCCATCCACCTTCCGTAAAACAATAAAAACTCAATCTTTCTATCTTAATTTGTTCTCACTAATCTCTCATAACGTATATAGTGCTATTGATATAGCAAATATTAAAAATTGGCAGGACAAATCAAGACTAAAAGTCTCTGTGTCGTGCCGTAAAGTTTTTCTCGTCTGAGTCCATCTTTCAGATTTATAAATCAACCATCGGTCCTTGCATGGAATATTGCTGTCATATATGGTCTGGTGCTCATGCTGTACGTCTCGAGGTCCTCGACAAAATCCAGAAACGAATATGCAAGATGATAGTTCTTGATCTGGCATCTAGTCTACAAGCGCTTTCTCACAGACGTTCCGTGGTTTGCCTCTGTCTCTTCTACAAGTATTTTCACGGCAACTGTTCCAACGAGCTACTTTCGCTGGTTCCCAGACTGCATGAATTTAAGCGAGCTACGAGGCTAGCATCTTGGTCCCACACTTTCACTGTCAAAACGCTTAAATGTACCCATCTCTTCTTCTCAAACAGCTTCTTTTCTCGCTCTTCCCGTCTGTGGACTCCCTTCCTCTTACTTGTTTCCCCGATGACTATAATCTTCAAATATTCAAGTGTAATGTCAATCGACATCTGACTCTCTGTGCTTTTCCTCCGTCCTTATCTGTATCCTTTCGTCAAGCACACCTCTTTACTCTTGTTCTAAATCCTCTGTAACCCGTTGCGTGCTGTTGACACTCCCGCCTTGCTTGGGGTGAATTACTTTAAAAAATGATTAAATATGAAGAAGTATTACGCCAAAGGATATGTGGATTATACAATGAAATCTAATAAATGATTAACCTTTAAGACTTGCGATGAAGCAGAAAATATATATATTCAATATAAAGCTAGCCTGCTGTAACAACGCAGGATAATATACCCATGGTTATTTTAGACTAGTCAGTTTTTATACACGGAGTGTAAGTTAGACAATTTATACTCCCGGGTATAAAACGAGCTAGGCTATAATATACCTCTGTATGCCAGAATATACTCACTTTTTTTCCTACGTAATAAGATGTACAGTGGCATGTCAAATGAAAATAGACACTTGTCAATTTTGGAAAGCAAGGAATGATCAGCAAACTTTTTGGCAGGGCATTGTTTATTTAATGAATTCATCCAGGAATACTGAGTCAACACTCCCGAAACATCATTTAGCGCCATCATTGTGTTGGACATAAGATGTGACAAGTTATTTGATGTTTTGGCGACTATTGAGGCTAACCACCATCATGTCCGGAAGTTAAGATCTAGGTTGAACAGTCCCCGGGTATATTTTTGGGAGTGGAGTAATCTTGTTTGTAACACCGGATCTGAGAGTTTTCATCGATAGAAAAAGGCATCTTATGTAAGCGGACTAAAGGCTGAGGACGGAAGAAAGCAAAATTGATAATTATTTTGCAGGCCATATTCTAATATTGCTTATTTTAAAAAAAAAAATGTTTTGCATATTTATTAGGGTCTGGACATCTTATGCTGATTTTCTCAGCGTCGTTTAAATATGCCACAAGTCCAAATGTGTGTGGCACTTAGTGAAGATCGAACTCACTATTCAGGCGTAATGTGATGATAGTCAAAATTGAATGATTATCAGTTTGTTTAGTCAGGCCGTTGCATAACTTTCTATTTAAGAAAAAACTTTTTTTTGATATTACAAGTTGAGAAACCTTTATTCAAAATTCTTGGGACAAGAATTGCTTCGGTTATCAGATTTTGGGGGCTTTTGGAATACAGGCTATTTATTTGTAAATAGCATCTATAAAATGGTGCAGCTTGGGAATATAACCGAAACATAAGAACGATATCCGTTTACATTTCATAACACACGTTTATACATTTAGCCCGAAGATAGTTTTATATGTTCATCCTGGGCGCTGACGTGTCCACCTCATCAATACACGATCGAGATCATCATTTTTTTCTTTTAATTTCCCTTTCAGCAGAAAACTTTAACAATTTCTCCTTCTTTCTTCTTGGGCCGTATATAATGGTTGTTCCAACGCCAAATGTCTCAGCCAAACGCTTCAAACTTACATCACTGTCTAATTTTACCAACAGTTTGACTTTTTGTGATATTGATAAACATAAATGCATTCTTTCTTTTTCTTTTCGCCACCCATATGGATATCTGCAGGACTTTTGGACATTTTAAATAATATCTTTAATGAGCACGAAACACCAGATAATAATCCACGACGATCGCTAACAAAAAAAAAATAAAATAAAATAAAACTAGCGCCAAGATAAGCTACATAGCTGGGCTGGGGAAATAATAATTACATATAAGATAACGTAAGCAAGTTTGCGAAGAGGACATTTGATGAAAGAAACTACATCTCCAGTATTGACAATTCAAAAGAGTTCTATAGAAATAAGTTATATTAAGGCCAAAAGAGATATGAAATAGCGGAACAGTAACTGCAGACGATACGCAGACCGGCAGTTACATAGGAAACAAATACTTGAATAAAATTAAACAGAATGGTGTTGAACGTGGTTCATTGGGAAGTTTATCAACAACGCAAAATCTGAGGTAATAAAATAATTATCACGGCCCAGTCGGCCCCAGCTACCTTGAAAATATTTTTTTTTTAACTGTTGCTATCCAAGTTAATCAGAAAATAAACCTAAAAGAAATGACAAAAAAGGCAGGTCTTAAAAATATCCAGACATTGCAAGAGGTATTAACATGCATTGTTCGGACTGTTGTTCTAATCTTTACTCTCACATACCACGACGTTTCGACCGTTGTACGCTCCGGATTTCTTCAGGTGATATGCGTGAGCATTTCGAACCTAAACCTTTATTTAGTCTATGGTGATAAAAGTGATTCCAAAAGTGACTTGACCTGAAGAATGTGAATTCAATCCCTCATCTTAGAAATATAGACAGATCTTGCATGATATGCTATATTACATAGTTCCAACAGTTCAGACCTTTACAGCTAGGATTCCAAGTACACAGGGTCGAAATATTCTCATTTACTTTATATTCCGTTGGTAAAGAAGTTCAGACAGATTCTTCCCGTAAATGCATATAGTGTAAATAGATAAAATACTTGAAAATATACACATATATTGAATATATTTTGTTCACCTCTGTGGCTCAGTAGGTAAAAGCATTGGTTGAAGTAATCCAATGACTTGACCCAAAGAGTTATGATTTCAATACCTGACCACAGCAAAGGTGGACAAAACTTGGAGAGTTGAATTATTAGAAAGAAATAACTGAAACTGTGATACCCTGAAAAAGGCATGGAACTTGAAAAATCTACACCGGTTGACGAAATAAAGGGTTCAGTTCGAAATTCCAACGTATATCGCCTGAAGAAGGCCGGAGTGTACAATGGCAGAAACATCAAGAACATGACAATAAAGATGAGGACAACATTCCGAACATTATAAATAGTTACAATACCTCATCTCAGAAATATAGACAGATTAAAAAATACAGTTATACCTCGAATGTGAAAAAGCCAGTTGAAAAATCTGTGGAAAGAGGGCTCATAGAGTCTGAACCCCACAAGACATATTCAAGGTAAGGGAACCATAGAGAAACTAAGTAACCTATCTAACGAGTCATTTTTTCTTTTTCTGAATGGCCGACAAACAGGGAAGGGGACGGATTGTAAAGGGACAAATATTGCTTTGAGCTATGAAGTATAGAATATAGTAGAGATCAGTGATCAGACATGTCCTGAAGGGACACGGCGCTAGTCCAGATACATGCTCACGTAGTACGCATTAACTTCCTCCCCACTCAGAAACACTGGCACAGATATATTTTCACACACGTTTACAGAAACACGCAAATGTCATTTGTTATCCGATAAACCATTTGCTAATTGTTGACGCCATATTGGATTTTTCATAAAGCCAACAGCGCCCTCTGTCAACATAAATAAAAAATATTATTAAGAAAAACGCGGCCAAGAAACGAGAGTGTATAACGCATGCGTTTAATCCATAGAGCTGATGGCGTTTGATAAGAACCTTGCGTCTCGTTCTAATCTTCATACGCCAATAAATCCGACAAAGTTTCAAATGTCTTTCTCCTTTTTTTTGTTGTATTATTTTCTCCTTTATTTCGTACGTTATTCATTCATTTTATTTTTTTTTACTATTTTAAATCTCTTAATTCTTTTTTTATTTATTTTAAATATGGAATTTCTACTTTGCCCCTCTTCCCTTAATTCTTTCCCTTTATCCCCGACCATTGGACTTGTTTAAATGAATTTGGCTTGTTTTACGTCTTTTTAACGATTATTTTTAAATAAATATAGAAAAAAATAGAAAAAAAAACAAACAAGAAAATGCGTTGGTTTAATGTTGCCAAGTCTGCATTAATCACACGGAAGGGAAAACCGCCTGTTTTATTGCCAAACGAGGTATAAAGTCTTAAGATATAAGGACGTTATAATATTTTTAACATCTTTATAAGAGATTTTCATACAGTTAATGACCTTGCTATTATTATTAATATCGTAAGCAAAATTAAAAACATAATAATAATAATAATAATAATAATAATATTTTAGGAGTGTATGCTTATTGACATAGCAGTACTATCTGAGAGAAACACCTCTTTGAAAATTATCGAGAAATTGTCCGAATACAAGGACCTGGAGATTGAGATTAACAGGATGTGGGGAATGAAGATTGAGACTGTACCAATAGTAATCGGAGCTCTGGGCCTCGTGAGAAAAGGAATGGACAATTTTAATAACAATGTCCTAAGTAACATCAACATATAAGTTGCCCAGAAGATCGCCCTACTGGGAACACCCCATCTACTAAGAAAAGTGCTACCAATTAAATAGGGATCATAGTTTGGACCCGGCTCTACAGGATACAAAGCAGGAAACATAACATACAACAACAACAACAACAATAATTAATACGAATGGCTTTATCTATGTAAAATGTGTGCGATTTCTTTTTCAAAACTGCTCAGTGGGAAAATGTCATGATGACATTTCTGACCTTAAGTCTCTGGTCGGGATCCGGAAAGAAATGAGTCTACACCAGAAAAACAAAAGGAAATAAAACAACAGCAACAACAACAATAGTTATTATTATTATCATTATTAACAATATTCATTTAATCATTTCTCCCCAAACAAGGCAATAAAGCCACTAAAACTCAGTCGGTTACTGAGTATTAGAGAATACGAGAAAAATTACTACTAAGAAGAGAGGACAATAAAAGAATAAGAATTAAGAAGATATAAGATAACGATTGACATTGCATTAAAATTTTTGAAGCTCAAAATTGAGTGCTAAGCAAGAAAGCGGAAAAGAATTCCACAAGAGAGAAGAAACTATTAGCAAAGAACTTTACATATAGCCATTTCAAATGTAAAATGGTGAGACCTAGCCGCCAATCTAGTACTGCACTTGAATTTATAAAGACTAGGCACCAGAGAGGAAAATCCATGAGAACAATTATTATGAAAGGCACATAGAAGTTACGTTATGGTGGTGAGAAAGGGAAAAAGGTTAGTGAATATCTTCACGTCCTAAGAGGGGGATTATTCTTGATCTCAATTTGTCCTACTATTTACTGTAGAGGGAAAAGAGGTGGATTCTTACCTTTTTCAAGAGCTGAAATATCGCGTCAAGTCCAGTAACATTGTAGATTCTTCTTTAGGTTTTATTTTTTTATCAACAATCTCTAAATATATACCAGGAGCTCCATACCAGATGTGGCAGCAATATTAAAATCAAACAATTGTAATAAGAATAATTGCAATAAACACAGACAGAACAATCAATGTTAATCGTCCAGACATCTTGACCAAAGGCTATAAATAAAGAGTGTGTTTTCTTATTGATATGGCAGTTCCTGCAGATTGTAACGTATATTTGAAGATGATCTAAAAACTATCAAAATACAAAGATCTTAAAGTGTAGATCTCAAAATATGGCACATGAGGTCATCAGTAGTTCCAGTTGTATTTGTAGCACTCGGATTGATTGGAAAAAGATCCGATAAACTTATTGAGGGGATTCCTGGTAGCCTAAGACTTAAAGAAATAAAAAAAAAACATGTAATCACATGTATAGCTCACACATTACGAAGAGCTTTATCTATGTATAATGTGTGAGTTCATTTTTTTTTTTAATGCTCAATGGAAATGATGCCATTCCTGATCTTATGTCCCTGGGACTCAGAAGGAAATGAGTATACAACAGAAATCAGAGAAAATAATAATAATATAACGCCGCCCGATCAGTCAATAATCTAAATGGCTCACTGAATGTCCGATAATGGCTGTCAATATCGAATCTCTTCCATCAACCTTTGGTTTCAGTGACTTCTACAGTTGCCAAAAAGTCCAATCGAATGGCCACCTTGTGACTGATCTCAAACGACCAGAAATCTGCTGCAGGAGTTGGTATACCACGGCTAACTGCGGCTTTGACGGTTATATAATGAAGAAGACGACAATGATTTTCAACATTGACAAATCACTTATTACTTGGGTAATATTAGGAGAAAAAAAAGAAGCTTCAAAAACCGCTAAAAAAACGTTGAAACTTGGCCTCTCAGTTGATCAAAATCTAATTTTTGGTTTTAAGTCGGGTTACAATCAGCGGTTCATGAGTTAGCCTAGTCAGTTCTTATGCACATTCTGATTCAAATTTAAGTGTTACCTCTTTCTCGGAGTTCTGTGGATTTGCGAAATTACTCTTCTGTATGCTGAGCTGTTCCGATCGATCTGCGGTTCTACTCTGCTCGACCTGAGACCCTGTTTTCGCTGAAATTCTCAAAATCCCCGGTTTAGATAATACTTCGCCCCAAACCGGGTGGGGGTCTGACTGGTATAGAAATATCAACCATTCCTTTGTCTCAACTGAGATTTTCCAATTTTGGGCAAATGTCTAAATCCTTAGTAGCAGTGAGAGAGTTAATCAATCCATCAAACTCCAACTTGCCATTTCTGGCGTCTCTGACTTCCACTCGTAGATGCCACCTCCTCTTCCTACAACTTCCTTAAAATCAACCTATTGCTACTCTCTCGACAGTTTTACTAACAGTATCCCAAGTAGCATCATCATACAAGTTGCCCAAAAGATCGCCATAATAGGAACATTCCATATACTAAGAAAATTGCTATTAATTAAATGACAATTCTTCTATAGGGCCTAAGTATCATAGTTTGGACCCGGCTAACATATACAAATAATAATAATAATAATAATAATAATAATAATATTTATACAAATTCGGAAAGATGTGAAAGATAACTTGCCTGATCAACGACATAACCTGCAGGGCAAAGACGAAAGAAAGGAAAAACGTGTACGTAAAAACAACAGGACTCCGTTCAGCAACTGAAAGAAATGAAAATTAAGATAACGCCTATGATACTAGTTTGGATGAAATTTGGACAGCATCATCACAGATATGACAGCAATACATCATTTTTCGTCTCTGATCGAACTCTTGTGAAAATATGACATGGCAACAGAAGCAAGGTACTTTCTGGAACTGGCTATTTACCAGCATCTTTAGCGACAGATTGAGTAGAATGAGTGACCATGATTTAACGTAAAGAAATGGTAGAACTACCCAACAAAGAGATTTGACAAATTTGCAATAAGCAGAAAAAGAAAAGAACAAGGCAAAACAAGTAAACAATATATGTAAGGCAAATTAGCACTAATAAGGCAAAGCAACATTAATCGGGCAAATTGTTCGCAAACTAAGAATTGGGGTTTAGAAACAACAACAATTTCGGATAAGCGAACGTACAAGACAAGATAGACCGGGACTGAGTCGTATGACACCGACAAACGGCCTATCTTATTAGTTAGGTATTAGGTTGAGCAAAAATAATGACTTAATAATGTCGTTTTTTGACGTTAAAAAATACGTCAAAAAACGACATTATTACGTCATTATTTTTGCACTAACCTAATAGAAATCTCATCATGCATTTCTGTGCTTCTGTCTATAAACTGGAGTGGGGGGAGGAGTATTTTGCAGTCATTCCTATTGATTTTTTGAACCAACAGATTATGTATATGCACAAAACGAGGCCTCGCTGTAATAGTTTAATTAAATCCAGCGATGAATCGTTTTCTTTCTTACTCGTCTTTCATATTTTGAGAGTTCACCCAAATCCTTAAATGTTTGCGTTCTAGCTTTTAACGGCCGATATTATGTATTTCTTGAATACGCATCAAACTTTCCTATTATTTCAAGTAACTCTTCATGTCTTGCGCTGACAAATACCTTTATGTAATCTATGACTCATGGATGTAGGTCTTTCTGCAGCTGTATTGCACATTGTACTTCGTCGAATGTCCAGGTCTATTTGTAGAAAAAAAAATGAAAAAAAGATGGCAGAACAGGGACATGACAATAAAGAAATATTTATTAGAACTAAATAAGACATTTGATTGAGCATAAACTGATACTGAAAGGAATGGAAGAAATAGACAAAGAAAAAAGAAGTGATTTTCGGAGGGTTTTGAATAATATCGATTAGCATTTTGTGACACTTACAGAGGTTAGAGATAATGAATAAATTAAATATCTATTGGGGGGAGGGGAAAATACAATTTATATGATTTTAGAGACTTGTTGCTGCAAAATTAAAATGTCTGCCCCAGAAATGACTTCATCAGTAAATAAACAGGAAATTGTATTTGCTTCCACCATTATTAGGCTGCGTGGTCCAATAACAATTTTTCACTTCCAAGTGTGTTCGTCAAACTCTCTGCTTCCGGTCAGAGAGGAACCTAGACAAGGCTATATCGAAGGGCAGAGTCACGTTCGGGGATTGGAGACAGCTACCCGACTTCGTGTATACGGGTAATTTTTGCCCGAACTTACGGGCACGGTTCATCCCACATTAAATTCGAACTTGTGCCATTTGGTCGCGTGGGGAGGTTAGTGAATATCTTCACGTCCTAAGAGGGGAATTATTCTTGATCTCAATTTGTCCTACTATTTACCGTAGAGGGACAATAAGTGGATTCTTACCTTTTCCAAGAGTATTAGTACCTAAGTGAATGTAATGAACTCCACTGAAATTCGAACTCGACTATTTGATTCCTGATTCCGAGTCACTATAGTTAATCCTTATAATCACCAAATATTTCTTACAATCTAAAATTATTTTCTGACTTTAAATAGATCGCAAAACGTTGAAAAGTCGGAAAAATCGAAATTAATTAATAGACTTGAACAGATTAAGATACTAATGATAGGAGAAGGGTTGATATGCCTTAAAAAACTAATCATCCAGTCAATGAAATACTGATACGGGCATCACTTTTTCATTTTTATACAGTCTCTTGAATATAAATGTATAAAAACTACCATGGAAACAAAATGAAGGATCAGTTTATATATTGATTGAAATATAGGATTGATCCCCCAATATATATTGTTACATACCGTATCTATGAACACTAATGGGTATGTCCCAATCCTCATAAATACGTTAGACACTATTGGAAGTGGGGGTAATATGCTGTCTAAGCAGTTCACGACTGGCAGTGGTTTACCTACTTCACGCCGCTGGCGAGTATTCTGTTTTCTAGGTTACACACACACACACACACACACACACACACACACACACACACACACACACACACACACATATATATATATATATATATATATATATATATATATAAAACGAAAATAAATAAATACGATGACTGAGCCCATATATATATATATATATATATATATATATATATGTGTGTGTGTGTGTGTCTCTGTGTGTGTGTGATATATCATACCCATGAACACTAATGGGTATGTCCCAATCCCTATAAATGCGTTGGACATTATTGTAAGTTTGTAAGTGGCGGTAATATGATGTCTAAGCTGGCAGCTCACGCTTCCAGCGTCGGAAGTTCTTGCCGTGTCGAACTCTTTGCGTTTGGCCAGAGAGGAACCCGGACGAGTCTCTGCCGAAGGGTAGAGTCTCGTCCGGAAAGGTAGACAAATAACCGATCAAGCGTATGCAGGGTCTACGGGCAATTTTGCCAGAGCCCACGGGCCTGGATTTTCTCACAATAAATTTGGCAGCTAGATATCGTAATATGCTAAGTAGTCCACCACTAGCAGTGGCTTAAATAGTTCACGCCGCTGGCTAGTATTGTATTTTGTTGATGTTATAAATGATTACCATTTAATTTCCGTTCTGCTTATACCTCACTCAACAACTCTTTCTAGGTTACAATATATATCCACCTTATAATTTCTTGTTTGTTTATTAAATTCTGATTGGGTATGTATTCACATCTTTTTCCCCAGCTATGGGTTAATTAGTATGACAGATCAGGAAATCATTATTATTTTTCTTCCCCCCACCGCAAATTCTTACAATCTAAAAAATATTTTATGGCTTTCAATAACCTGCAAAGGGTTGATAAGCCGTATAAAACGAACCAATCAGTCAATAAAATACTCACAAGAAACGAGCGTGGTCACAAAGTGAGGGATCAGAACATATATTGATTTTAATATAGAATTGATCCACCATTTTACATTCACATTAAAATTTATTATTTGTTTACTAGATTCTGATTGGGTATGTATCCAGCTCTTCTCCTTCAGCTATTAGTTAATTAGCAAGCTATCACTAAATCATTATTATTCCCCCACCCCCACAAAAATATTTTCTGGCGTTAAATAATCTGCAAAGATGTAGAAAATTAATTAGTCAATCTGCCTTCAGGAGCAATTTGCATGTCGGAAGCACTAGAATCAAGCAGACGCGTAAGTTTAAATATCTGGGAAGCATTTTGACAGAGGACACTAAGTGCGACACTGAGATCCGTAGACATATTGTGATGGCCAAGGACGCATTCCAAAAGCTGGGCAAAGTATTGAGAAACGGGGGGATTTCTTTGTTAAAAAAAAAAAGAAAGAAAGAAAGAAATACTGAGCGGTTACATGACATCTGTCCTGCTTTACGTCAGCGAATGTTGGACGGTTTCCTCAAAGATGAAGAAGAGACTCGAGGCGACGGAGATGTGGTTCTACAGAAGGATGCTAAGGATATCATGGACCGAGCGTGTGAGCAACAATGAGGTCTTAGAGAGGATGCAAATAAGAAGGAGGCTTATACTTTGCATCAGGAAGAGGCAGCTGAAGTTTCTGTGTCACATAATGAGGAAAGAGGGCCTGGAGAATCTGATACCCACGGGCTAAATAGAGGGAAACAGAGACAAAGGAAAACAACGCGTGACATACCTGGTGGGCTTAAGCAATGTGGTCTGGTGAAGGAAGCAGAGGTGGGGGAAGTGATGCAAGGAATAGAGTGAGGTAGAGAGCCATGATCGCCTACGTCGTGAAAGTATATGGCAAATAAAAAGAAAGAAAAGTCTTTTCTAGAAATATTTTCCTGGCAACTGTTCTGACTGACTTTTCCCCTCATGTCCCGACAACATGAATTTAAGCGTAGATCCCACCCTTTTCTACGCCAGCAGGTATTTTTCTCGCACTTCCCACCTGTGGAACACGTTTCCACTTCCTTGCTACCAGGATAACTATAATCTTCAAAAATTTAGATGCAACGTCAAACGCCATCATTTGTTTCCTTGAATCCTGTTCATTTTTTATCCTTTCCCCAGTCCTCCCTATGCTCAGTCTTCTTTTTCGTTTTCGATCCCTTTAACCCCCTACGAATTAATAGCATTTCCCCTTGCTTTGGGTGGAATGATTAAAACAAATTAATAGTGCGTTTTGAAACGAAGGTAGAATTTGAACCCGATTCGCTGAAATCGATTTGAACACTGATAAACAGTGCGAGAGAGAACTGTTTTCTCTTTTACTGATTGACTGGTACTTTAGCTAAGAGAGAAAACTATACTCCATTCTTACGCTGTTAAATAGTTCAATAAAATGTTAGTTTCCAAGTATTTCCTCTGCTCTTCTTGTTTTCATGAAAAAAAAAAACAATTAGTATTCATTGCTCTGTCAATAAAAGGCAGGGATAGACATGAAACAGATACCAGTGACACTAATGAAGTATCGTTGGATTCGAGAGATTGCCAGTTGAAAACCACTTCCTCTAATTTATTTATTTATTTAACATCATCTGCCTTTGACATGACGATCTTGAATGGGTCATCGTCATTTTAGGTGGAGATTTGCTTTTTTATCGGATGAGTTGATGTAGCAAAAAATAGAAGATGAGGGATGAAGTACGGAAAAAGAGAAAAAGTTATTTTCTTTTTTTTTTTTTCTTTTTTTAAATTTAAGAGAAAGTATTCAGAGAAGATGTCTCCGTTTTCATCTGAGAAAGAAGTTTAAAAATCTTAACGCAATTAGAACAAGCATCTTCCTGCCCATTTCTGGAGCGTGCGATTTTAGATGTCATTCCATTTTTCGTACCGACATTAGACATTTTCATATGTTGTATATCTACCACAAAATTCCATTAAGCGCTTCGTGGATACGTCTTTTCACTCGTGTGTTGGCGTATTTTGACGACTACTGTCTTGTGAATTGGTTAATAAATGTGTAGGCAATCATGGTTTCTTGACTGGGAAGTGCACTTGAAATGCAGGCATGCGCTTAATTCGCTGCGGTCAAACACATATATACGGTTGTAATTAATAACATACATTCTTGAATTAATTATAATTCCGCACGCGGGGTTATACATGCATGCATAGATACATACGACAGGTGGGGGCAGGAAAGTTCTCAGCTCAACCAAGAGAAGACATACACACACACACACACACACACACACAAAAGAATGTTCTGATATTATAACATGTAATCTGATTTGGGGAAGTGGGTCTAGACGAAAACTTCCCAGCAGACACACCGACCCCCCCACACACACATATATATATATATATATATATATATATATATATATATATATATATATTTATTTATAATTTTATCATATAGACAAAACCATTTTACTCACTACAAAGATGCAACTTGGTTTCAGTGCATTTCAACTCCACTTCGACAAGAAAATGGTTATCGATAACCATTTTCGATTCTCACCAGTCGAAGTGCAGTTGAAATGCACTGAAACTTGCATCTTTGTAGTGAGTAAAATGGTTTTGTCTATATGATAAAATTATAATAAATAAATAATTATCGCTCTACTATAGGTATCGAGCCTTCTTTTGTATTAATACTGTGAACGTTGAATTTATATATTACTTTCGTTCTCATCGCATCGTATATATATATATATATATATATATATATATATATATATATATATATATATATATATTACTGGAATTCTCCGAGGTTTTCATAACACTACTGAACTCTACTTTGAGTAATAAGAATGTATAATTACTCCCCAAGATTAATCGAAGAGTCGTGATAAAATCGATCATGAACGAAAATGACATGTTCATTAATTAATCAAAGCTAAGGATCGGAAACTCATGGAGGATTCAAATAAAGATCAAATATTGATTTATTATTCCAGGATCATTTTCCAACTTATTCAAGATAATCTTCGCCCTCTCTAACCTAAAGTTTCTGTCCTGGAGTAACAAGCTGCCTAATAGCGTACGATTTCAAGACATTTTTCACTGCTCTTTGGACGGTTATAGCTGAAACTCCTTTCTCAAGTGGCAAGTGTATTAAGTTGGATCTTTTTTAATTGATCTCTTTAGCTCCCTGTTCGTGTTGTGACGTCCTGATCCAGTTAAACTATCTACTTCTTTTTTAAAACATCCACCGTCATATTGATGATAGGAGGTAGATTATGAATATTGCTACCATTACTAAAAGTCTGAATGATTTTTCCGCTTACAATTGCTCAGTTGAGAAGACAGTGGATCTGACACAAAACAATTTCTTCTTTTTCTAGCTGAATAACTCAAAGAGTTTTTCAGTGATTCTTACGACAAATCATATCAAGATGGCTAAATGTCTTATATGACAACCTGGAAAAAAGAAACACAATAAGTTTTGTGGGTTTTAGATATTAAATACTTTGCGGGATGGACATAATTTGGACAATTTTGAAGTTACACCCGGTATATATATATATAAGACATTTTTATGTTTAACGTTCTTTTTATAGATACAAGTATTTAAGTAAATGCTCTGTTTATAATAAACAGTATTAAATAACATTTACCGGCCTGAATGTCCGAGAAAATATAGGAAATATTCGTCCTTTGACAGGATTCGATCCTGCATCCTATACTGAACCGTCATTTACACAGACGTGCCTTAAACTTCGACTCGGCCACAAAGGAGGCGTTCGGTAGGCAAAACTTCAATTTCCATGAATCTCGTACATTCATAAACTTGACGTCATATAAACCAAAATGGATTTAATTTATTTATTTTAAATAAATTTTAATGTCCGAGAAAACTTATCAGAGCATATACAAATACGTTTACAAATGAACGTCATAAAAATATTAAATAAATTGTCGGACTTTTGTCCATTTCCAATATATGACGTCATTTGTTCTTTTTTGATACGCCATGAGCAAGTTATGAATGCAGATTCATGGAAGATTGAAGTTTATAATAAAAATTCGACCTTGCCTATCGAACGCTCCTTTTTGTGGCCGAGTCGGTTAAGGCACGTCAGCGTAAATGACGGTTCCGTATAGGATGCCGGTTCGAATCCTGTCAATAACGAATATTTTCTATGAAAATTTCTCGGACATTCAGGACGGTAAATGTTATTTAATGCTGTTTATTGTAAACAGAGCATTTACTTAAATACTTGTATCTATAAAAAGAACGTTAAACATAAAAATGTCTTTAATAAATAAATTGTCGGAATTTGTCCATTTCTTAATATATATATATCAGAAGAGAGAAACCGCAAACGTTTTTAGATGTTATATGGATTTTTTTTTCAAAAATATATTATGCTTTATTTTCCATAATTTTGTTACACGCGTTTCCGGTCTTGGGATCTTCATCAGGCAAAGCGTGGAGATTTCCACATATTTTTAAAAAATAATTAATTTTTTCTCATGTTTTTCGATGTTAAATATTCTCGATATGAGACATTCTCTTTTTTTGTGTGTTAGTGACTCAAATATCTTCCTGAATTGGCAATGAAAAAGTTCTGCGTGAAGGGTTATAAAACAATTGATTGTTCCGAGAAATGGTGAAGGAGTTATCTTTTTAATGACCCCTGTGTGTTCTTAGATCTATTCCCATTTTTTGTGTTTTTTGACGTCACACATGCCTATAATTGATAACAGAAGCCATTGGTTTATACCAACGGCTTCCCATAATTAATACTTCTCGTTTTCACTTTCGCGTGGTCATGTCACGAACGCGACACGATTTTCGCTTCCGCGTTTCGTATATATTTTGTATACATTAGTTTGTCGTCGATTTGAAATTTTTCATGCAACAAAAACAGACTATCATTATTGTCTCGTCCGTGTGTTGTTTGATATATTGAAATTTAATTGTCATTTTTGATAATGGCTTATGTAAGCCGAAAGCTTAGGATTAAAACATTTATCAATATGGTGAATTCCTTTCATCTTTCAATGATAATGTTATTAAGCTTATCAGACAATATGAAAGGAACTTACTTAAAAATAAATAGACAAAACTTGTCTATATTATTTAATGAAGCATGCATTAATGAAAAGTTGCTGCCTATATATACACAATATATATATATATATATATATATATATATATATATGTGTGTGTGAGTGCTTGTGTGTTTGCGTGTGCATGCGCGCGCGTGTAAGTGTGTGTGTATGCATAGATTTGTGTATATGTGGGTACGTGTCTGTGTGTTTATATTTGTACATATGCCGGTTTTTTTGTATGTTTATGTGCGTATTTTGTTTGGACATGTGTGTTTGGTTGTTCGGTTTTTGTATATGTATGCGTATTTGTGTGTTTGTATATATTTGTGTGTATGTATATATGTCTTTTTTCTTTGCTTTGTCTATAGATTTATATGCTTATTTTAACTACGTATATATATATATATATATATATATATATATATATATATACATCTTACTATTGCATGTGTTTGCACTTTTTACCTTCATTTGATCTCCTTTTTATCTATATGTTTGTTTATGTAAAATATTGATAGTTTTTTGCGTTGCTTTATTAATATATTTATAATAGAATTTTGGTGAGTCTGATTAAGTGTATATAGGTACGTGCGTGTGATTACTTCTATATAATTTTTCTTGTATATACATGTGTCTGATATAATTTTCTATTGTGTGTTCTTTATATGTTTGTGTTTTCCTTCCTTTTCTTCTTATTTTCTTCTTTATTTTTATTTTCTTTTTTTGAATTTTTACTTTTTCTGTTTCCTGTGTGAATATCTGTCCTTATATTTGTGTGCTCATATATTTGATTATATTTATGTGTTTGTGTATTTGGATGTGAATATATTTGTCCTGTCATTTGAAAATTCCCTTCCCTATCTACCTCCTTATTTGAATTCAGACTTCCATGTATCAAATATGTGCATCGATCGTAGATACTCTCTTGAATCAGTGTCGAACTTAACTGATAAATTGGCACTTCGCTAAGAACAAGAAAATATATATTTTCTCCTAGTTTCATTTCTGAATAATTTTGTAATAATATTAAATTTGATGTTCAGTTAAATTTAGAATCTGACATTTGTAATTTTTAATTTTTAACTGTAAAATTAAAACTTAATTTGTTATATTGATTCCTAATTCAATCTTAACTTTAATTTACAAATAGTTTGTACTTAGGGTGTGTTGTCACGTTATTTTGAATTACAATATACTTGTATTTTGCTTGGTCATCATAGGTTTCGTAACAATGTTTCCCCTATTGAGCGGGGTTTGGTTGATTTTGGAACTCTTAAAACCTTTATTTTGTAATCAACGTCATCACTTGATCAGACAACAGAAGTGTTGAAACAAAACTGAAATTTTTGTAGTGATGTTATAACATGCATATGTTATAATTTTGAATAAATATTATTTACTCTACTCCGTATTAAGCAGGCTTTTAAGAACATTGTTTTTTTGTTATCGGAATTTCATTCTATCTGTATGTTGTACCCTTGAAAAGTTTACTGAATGAGTAAATAACCAAAACGGAGGTTGGAAATGAAATGGTAATCTTTATAACATCAACAAAATACAATACTCGCCAGCGCCGTGAAGTAGGTAAACCACTGTTAGTGATGGGCTACTTAGACAGCATATTACCCCCACTTATAATAGTGTCCTACGTATTTATAAGGATTGGGACATACCCGTTAGTGTTCATAGTACGGTATATAACAGTTTATCAAGCCTGTACTTGATTATATATATATATATGGAGAGAGAGAGAGAGAGAGAGAGAGAGAGAGAGAGAGAGAGAGAGAGAGAGAGAGAGAATGAGAATGAGTACAAATAAAAGGTTTATCACTTAGCTGATTGATGCCTACTTCAGCATCCGGTCTCCAGAGTTTTGTAGACGGACCCCTCCGTCCATTCGTCAAGGATATCAGCAAATGACTGCTTATACATTTCGATTTTCCTTTTTTATATGCACATAACCTTGGTGCAAGTTTCCTTCTTCGTAGTGTATGTGTGCGTTCGAGCGCGTGCGCCAATGCACCTGACTGCACGGATGTGCGTACGTGTAGGGTGTCGTGATTACTTGTCCTTTTCGTCATTTTTTTATCCGCACATCAAAGCTTACAGTATCTGGCATTCCCAAGGAGTCACCCATTTATGTACTGAACTGACTCGACGTTGCTTAAGTTCTCTAATTGTCGGATATCCGGTTTCAACGAAATACACACGTAAATTGTGTAATGTGTGTGTATAAACTAATGAGTAAAATCATGATCAAAAGAAAACAATACTGTGAAACGTTTTGTTCAAAATAGAGTAACTTAAAATGTTTTATTATTATTATTATTGAGGAAATAACTCCTATATTTGAATAGCAAATAACACTTGTTTAAAGTTTGCATAGAAATGTTCAAGGTAAAGACACGCTCATCACTTAAATTTAAATTTTGACGACAGGTGCCTCAAATTTTTTATCTCACCCTCCTTCATTCAGTTTTGCATCGCTTTTGCTTGCATTTATATAATTTGAAATTAACCCACATTGCATTATATTTTTTTAAGGTAAGGAGTTACGTAATTTGAATCTGGAAGGGAATTTATTGTACAGTTTCATTATATTTTATTCTAAATAAAAGAGAAAGGTTAAAATATATTGAAAGTGCCCTAATTTCGGAGTCAAAAATGTCCATGGTACTTACATAAGATTATTATTGTTTTACTGGGCTTTCCTCTATGGTACTTATAACTTGTGAATTTAAACGTCGTACTTGATTGGCAGCTAGGTCTCATCATTTAACAGTTGAAATGTCTAGATGTAACCGTAAGTTCTATGCAAACAGTTTCTTCTTTCGTACTTCTCATTTATGGAACTCTCTTTCGGCTTCTTGCTTCCCTGTCAACTTTGATTATTAAAAATTTAAATGCAATGTCAATCGTTATCTTCTGCCTTCTTAATTCTTGTTTTTTATTGATCTCTAAATAATATTTTATATTGTCCTCTCCCCGTAATAGTAGCTTTTCTCATAATCTTTAGCACTCGGTAACCTCTAGCGTCTTAGTGGATTTGTTACCTTGTTTGGGTTGAAATGATGAAAAATGATTAAAACAAAGGCTTTTTGTTATGACTCTGTTTTGACAAGGTGGTATTTTTGTTGGTGGAAAACAATTTATCTATAGTCAGATAAAAGTAATTGTCACCTCTGTCAAAACTAAGAATACTAATTCATTTATATTCATCATCAATAGATATTAGTGTTAAAACTATAAGTACCAATAGCAGTAGTAAAGGGAATATTGTAAATTCTATTGTTCATGTATCCGGGATTTTAAAGTGAAATTTCGATTCGCGGAATGTTTGTTTCATTTAAATAAATATGATATTGCAACGAAAATAATACAGTTATATAGTCATGGATTGTTAAAAAATTATGTTAAAATTCTTTCTTTAATGCCTCCAGAAGTTTTCATTTTTTTTTTTCCATTTTTTGTTCACGTGAATAAAAAAAAGAAAGAAAGGCTAACGATCTCAAAAGCAACGTCTGGTTACTTTTTATACCTTTCCGCACTAAAGAGTCAGCATTTAGAAAAAGCACGAACAAGCCGCCAAATAAAATAGAATCAATGGAGACGTCGTTTAGGTTTGAAATTATAGAATTCTTAAAATCAAATTGAGTACGAAATAAACATTTTATTGAAGAGATTTACTTGAAAAAAAATCAAGCCGTTAACAGAAACATAAAAAAAAAACACTAAAGGCAAAGAAAGATAAAAGTAAAGAAAACAGTAAGAAACAAAAATTAAATTAATTCATTTGATAGATATGAAGTTCAAAAGACCAAGAGAATGAGTGAGAAAAGAATATATATATATATATATATATATATATATATATATATATATATATATATATATATATAAGTTGATAAGAGGGTGCGTAAACATGCCGATTACTGGCGATGTGCTTCGCATGTAACAAATTACGTGATGGCGTCGTGGCTTTCAACGAACAAAAATATTTGCATTATTTATATTTTACGTGACTATTGTCCTCATCTTTATTGTCATATTCACACCGTTTCGGCCGTTCCACGTTACGGCCTTCTTTAAGTTATATATGTTGGAGTGTCGACAACTGTCAAAACATTGTAAATAGTAACAATACATCATCAGAGAGAAATATACACATATTGAAGGAAATAAAATTGACAAATCAAATTCAACTGACTGTTAATCTTTCTTCCTCACTAATGTATTAGAAACCTTGTTTCACTAACACCAGTCCCGACGCCAGTCATTCTGTTCTCGTCTCTGGTATAATTTGAAATTAGAGAAGAGAAGGAATTGAAAAATAGGAAAGTTAATATCCCGAATTTTTTTTTTTTTTTTGCTGATCAAGATACAATAAAATAGTTACGATATCCATTGTTAGCATAAACATATGAAGAATATTCACCCGCATGTAATAATAACAACAACAACAACAACAACAATAATAATAATAATAATAATAATAATAATAACCAAAGTCAACCGCCCAGATATTGTTATTAAAGACCACAAACAAAAACGATGCCTCCTTATTGATATGGCAGAAACATAAAAAAACACTAACGCTGACTGCAATGTATCTTTAAAGATATTCAAAAAGTTGTCAAAATACAAGGACCTTGAAATAGAAATCTCGAAAATGTGGCATATGGGAACATCAACAATCCCTTTTGTAGTTGGAGCCCTAGGACTGGTTGGAAAAAGATTGCAGTAGACTAATTGAAGGGATTCCTGAAATCCATGCCTCAAGGAGATAAAAAATTGTTCTGACAAGTACAGCCCACACTTTACGAAGGGCTTTATCTATGTAATTTTTTTATTTTTTATTTTTTTTGTCAGTGGAAAGTATCATGCTGCCATTTCTAACCTTAGGTCCCTGGGCGGGACCCAGAAAGAAATGTGTAAACGCCAGAAATCAAAGAAAATAATAATAATAATAATAATAATAATAAATAATAATAATTATTATTATTATTATTATTATTATTATTATTTATCAGATTCGGGCAGAATATTCGACCATGTAGAAACTTATTATTGATTAGACTAGCCGTGACCCGCTGGGTCACTGAAGTTTCAGGTTATAAAACATTGAAGTTGATTTCATCAATGAAAGAAAAATGAAGGAAAAAAAAAGAAATTATCTGTTTGAAAAATGTCGAAAAAAATACTTAGTATATAAACAATTTGTATTTTTTAATCTTATTCGCTTAGAATTTTAAAATTAGATTAACTTAAAACTATTTTTTAAATATAACAATATATTTTTAAATCATATTCACTTGAAATGTTTCTTTTAAATATGGTAACTTTTTTTATTTTAATATTTTACATATTATTTGTTTAAAGAAAGCAGAAATCACGCAATCACAGAGAGATGGAAAAAGAGAGAGGTGGAGAGAAACTTAAATCATTATACGCCCGACAGCCGACGTATGTATGCACGATTCACAGACTTTTAGAATTATATATATATATATATATATATATATATATATATATATATATATATTAAGATATTTTTTATGTTTATACATTCTTTTATAGATACAAATATTTAAGTAAATGCTCTGTTTATAATAAACAGTATTAAACAACATTTACCGGCCTGAATATCCGAGAAATTTTCTCAGAAAATATTGTCCATTTCATAATATATATATATATATATATATATATATATATATATATATATATATATATAGAGAGAGAGAGAGAGAGAGAGAGATAGATAGATAGATAGATAGATAGATAGATAGATCTGAACAGACTAAGATAGATAGATAGATAGATAGATAGATAGATAGATAGATAGATAGATTTTATCATTTCACCACAAGCAACGCAACGAAGCATCTAAAGCAGAAAGTTTTACTGAGTGTGAGATAAAAATATACACAAATATTGTGAAGCAGCGAGAAAAATTAAAAATTGATGATTGACATTGCATTGAAATTTTGGGAGATCTAATTCAACTGAAAAGGAAGAGGGTGGAAGAGGCGAACGATCAGGCGACCTTTGAAGACTTAATTTTGAAGCTAATTTGATTATAGTAAAATAAAATATAGTTTGGTCAACGGCATAGCAGGGGTCAGCAATATATACTAAATTTATATCTTCTGTATGATGCGACCCCACCTTAAAAAACGCTTCTAAATTCGGTATTCAAAAGTCATGTGGCACCGATGTCTCTCCACACTGATGAGCTTTGATACAGCGAAACAGTCTGTCTGTGGATGACACTATATCTATCTATCTATCTATCTATATATATATATATATATATATATATATATATATATATATATAATAATATTTTTATTTAAAAAATATTTTACATAATAATAGGAAAAAGAAAGAGAAAGAGAAACAAAGAGAAATGCAATAGTAGCAGTGATGGTAGTGGCGACAATGCTGATGGTGGTGGTGGTGCTGGTGATTGCGGTGGTGGTGGGGATTGTGGTGATAATGACTTTTCGATTATTTTTTAATGTTCTTTTGTTATTTATTTATTAATAATTTATATACAATAGTTAATTTATAAGCTTTAAAATACAAACACTTATAATAACTTTTCTTTAAATATTATTAATAACAATATATTAATTGTATTCATTGGTAAAACATATTCGTGTAATAATAAGATTAGGATGATTTGAATATAGTTTCATGTTACTGGACATAATTGAGAAAAAGTCAAGAAAATGTCGTTGAAAATTAAAATTATGTCGGAGTCTGGTGAAGCACGTTGTGTCTCCTTGGGATCTAAACGCTTATAAACAAAGATTTTATCGTTATTGTTCATAATAGAGATAATAAATAAAAATAATTAAATAAAAATAGCCGTAGAAGGCCTGGCCTCCTGAACGTGATGGCCCACCATGGTATGGATATGCCCTGGTGCCCAGGAACCAGCCCCCACATATGGGCAAATTCGAACTAATTACAATGCTGATACAAAGAAACATATTGATACCGCATCGGACAGGGATCGAAATGTCAGCAACTATTAGGTTGGTGCAAAAATAATATAATGTCGTTTTGTGACGTATTTTTAACCTCAAAAAACAACATTATTACGTCATTATTTTTGCACCAACCTAATAGAACAAACTCTACTCAATGAAAACTAGAGGAAAAGCACGCCGAGGACAGTCCTCACAGTGGCCCTCTATATTCATTAAAAGAAAATCCCACAAAATAACAATAAATAAATGATATAGGGAAGAGTATATTGAAGTAATGATAACATTTTACACCTCTACGATAAACCCGACAAAAAACAACAACGACCAAAGCTGCCTATAATATCTGGCGAGAAAAACACACCCTCAAACAGACTAAATATCGATGCCAACAAACTAGAAAAAAAGAGTAAAAACCCAACGTAAACGAAAAAGAAAAATGCCAGTCTGGAAAGAAAAAATAGAAATCGAAATAAATAAAGTACGACGATAATTTTTACTTTTCAGTGAAGTAGACAAGGATTCCAAAATGAACGAAAGAAAATGGAGACAACTGAAACGAAGCTTTGACATAACGGATAAGACTGACGTAGCAAAAGTTAAAGAGAAACCTGAAACAATAATTTCAAACGAAGGCACAGAGAATCATTATGAAAAAAGAAAGAGATTCTTCTGGCAAAACAAGATCTTCAAAGAAAATGCCAAGAAACTATATCGAGAACTTAGAAAAATAAAATAGAGATAAATGACCCACCTAATATTTAGGAAGTCGAGGAGTTCTGGTGAAAAATGGTGGAAAACTGCAAAATGCACAATGAAAGAGCAACAACTCGAAAAACGCAAACCTATAGAGCACTAAAAATGGATGGATACCAATATGACTGAAACAACCGCTGCCATCTGCAAAACCAAAAAATGGAAAGCACCAGGAATAGACCGAATAGCTAATTTTTGGATAAAAACTATTTAGCATCCATCAAGACCTCGCACGGGCTTACAATGATACAATCATAAACCCAGAAATATGCCCCAAATGGATTACGTGGGGAGTAACATACATACTCCTCAAAACAGAAGAAACGAAAAACCCGAAAAAACTATAGGCCTATCACCTGCCTACCAACAATGTACAAGATCCTCACTTCTATCATAACCTAGAGGATATACAACTTCTTTGAGAAAAACAATTTACTCCCAGCAGAACATATAAAAGAGGAAGTTACGGGTGCAAGGAGCA
Organism: Acanthosepion pharaonis; assembly: GCA_903632075.3. Classification (NCBI taxonomy): domain Eukaryota; kingdom Metazoa; phylum Mollusca; class Cephalopoda; order Sepiida; family Sepiidae; genus Acanthosepion; species Acanthosepion pharaonis. The sequence continues at coordinate 3,871,336 of CAHIKZ030004391.1, read as the reverse complement.
ACTAATTATCAATAAAACAATATTGGAAGAAGTGAAGACAAAGAATGAAACTTATTGACAACATGGATCCCCTACAGAATTGCGTTCGACAGTGTTTCACAATCATGGATAAAGAAGAACCTGAAAATATACAGAGTATGCCGCACAACCGTCGAATTCGTAACAGAGAGCATGAAACACGGGAAAACTACACTAAATCTAAACCATGCAAACAGGTCATTAACATCGCGACCAATCAACATTAAAAGCGGGATCTTCCAAGGAGATTCATTGTCACCACTGCTCTTCTGCCTTTCATTAGCACCACTCAGCTGCCTACTGAACAACAGTAGCCACGGATACAAGACACAGAATGGCAAAGCGAATCACCTATTTTATATTGATGATCATAAAAACGTTTGCCAAGGATTACAACCAGCATAAAAACGTATTCATCATTGTCAAAACCTTGACCGAAGACATTAGGATGGAGTTCGGAATCGACAAATGTGCCAAAGTCACCTTCAAGGGCGGTAACCTAACGTAAACTACGGATTTAGATCTTGTTATAAAAAACAAGATTAAGGAACTAGACTAAGATGGTACATACAAATACTTAGGAATTAATGAAGGAGACGGAATACAACATTCAAATTTGAAGAAAAAGATCCGAAAAGAATATTATAGAAAAGTGCGTTTGATACTAGAAAGTAAACTTAATAGGGCCAAGAAAATGAAGGCTTCAACCCCTTAGCTATACCCATAGTAACGTACAGCTTCAGCATTATTAAATGGAAGTTGAATGATATTGAAAGATTGGACGCCAATATCAGAAAAATGCTTACCCAAATGAGGATGAAATCTGAAATCAGATGTTGATAGGCTGTATGTACCAAGAGATTTTAGAGTTAATTCAAGTTGGATTAGACCTCGACCAGATCGAATTGAACTTCAATTAACTGTAAAACCTACATCAATCGGATTGGAAGCATAACGCACAAAAAAACAATGACCCTCTCCTATAAATATTAAAAAAAAAAATCCACTCCAACAAAGAAGATGCACTCTCCAAAAAACAGCTTAATATACATGTAATCCTACAAACAGAAAAGGAAACAAATATCATCTTTGCCAAATGAGTAAAACAGAAAGCAAAACAACTTGGCCAAATGAAATTGCAAAAAAGCAGGAAGGACAAGGCGTTGCATGGCAAATACCGAAGAACGAAAGAAGCAGATGTTTGTTATTCATCATGACGGTTGTCTTCGAGCATAGAATCCAGAGGTTAGCAGTGGATATTTCGATAAAAGTAGCAGAGCATAGTTCGTCCATCTGGTTCTCTTCGCCTGACAAGCTGGACTGGACATTCAGGTAGAGTGAACAAAAATGACCGCCTTTATACACGACGGATTGAATGTTCTGCGTCTTCTGATTGGTTAACCTTCTATTGGTAGACTATAAAGCGAGTCAAGGCATTTGGACTAACTCACTAGTTATATATATATATATATATATATATATATATATATATATATATATATATATATATATATATATATATAAATGGACAAGGTCCGACAATTTATTTATTAAAGACATTTTTTTTATGTTTAACGTTGTTATTTTATAGATACAAGTATTTAAGCAAATGCTCTGTTTATGATAAACAGTATTAAATAACATTTACCGGCCTGAATGTCCGAAAATTTTCATAGAAAATATTCCTGTCAAAAAGAACGAATATTTTCTATGAAACATTTCTCAGTCAAAATGTTATTTAATACTGTTTATCATAAACAGAGCATTTGCTTAAATACTTGTATCTATAAAATAACAACGTTAAACATAAAAAAAAATGTCTTTAATATATATATATATACACAAAAAACTGTAACAATGTTGACCAATAGAAAATACATAAGTGTTTGAGGATCACCAGGTTGAAAGCTGAGAGAAAAGGCATAATTATTGCAACTCAGAACCAAAGCCTCGCAACAATATTCTATCACTCACATATTCAAGGATGGAAGTAACCCGAAATGTAGGAACTGCAGAAAATATGATGAAAATGTTGACAATATTATATCAGGGTGTCCGGAACTAGCAAAAATTGAATATACTCAGAGACATAACAAGGTAGCGACATATATGCACTGGAAGATATGCGAGAAGCACAAAATCGAAACCACTGAGAGACGGCATGATCACCAACCAGACAAAGTTACCCAAAATACCGATGTAACTATCCTCTGGGATATGACAATTCAAAGAAATTTAGGAAGTGTATGCCTATTGACATAGTAGTACCATCTAAGAGAAACGCCTCCATAAAAAAAAAAAACGATCGAGTAGTTTTTCAAATATAAGGACCTGGAGATCGACATTAACAGGATGTGGGGAATGAAGACTGACAATGTACCAGTAGTAATCAGAGCTCTGCGCCTCGTGAGAAAAAGAATGGAAAATTTTACTAACATTGTTCCAGGTAACATCAACATCCAAGCTGCCCAGAAAATCGCCCTACAAGGAACATCACATGTACTAAGAAAAGTGCTATCAATGAAATGACATTTCTCTTATAGCGCCAGGATACACATATAATAATAATAATTAGTTCTGCTAGAATTGTCTTATAAAATAAAAATCAGTCTTCAAAGATACCTAAAAAATGCAGATTGGATGATGATCTATGTCAAAGAACATGAAAGAAATAAGAAAATTTATTCAGTAATAAAGCAAGCCAACACATTCAAAAGGGGATTTTAAGTTAGCGAAGAAGTGAAAATAAACCATAATACACCGACTGCAGCGGTAAAGAAACTAAAAAAGAAAGCAAAAAACAAATACAATGTACTAAATGCAGAAACAATGGCAAGCCTCTTCATGGTCAATATTTACCACTGCTCTACCCTGGTATTGAACCCACAACTCTTTGGGTCTAGTCACTGGGATAAAGTGGATAAATGCGTTGATTAGATTCTGTGACTAGACACAAAGAGTTGTGAGTTCAGTACCAGTTTACAGCAGTGGTGAACCAAAAAATATACTTAGAGAGTTGAGTATCTGTCTTAAGGAGACATGGCACAGTGGATAAAGGCGTTAGTTAGATCTAGTGACAGGATCCAAAGAGTTGTGAGTTCAATACCTGGTTAGGACAGTGGAGAACTTGGAGAGGTGAATTAACAGGAGATAACTGACATCCATTAGATATACCACAGTCTACCCAAGCGAGCGAAATAAAGGGTTCAGTTCGACATTCCAACCACCTGAAGTAGGTCGGTCGGAGCGTACAACGGCCGAAACGTTGTGATAAATACGGCAACAAAAATGAGGACCATAGTCCGAATAATGTAAATTATTAAAGTTAAAGTTGAAGGGAAAGGGAAATTACTGAGCCATCCTGAAGAGGCATGGTACGTGGAACTAGAACACACCGGTGGAAGAAATAAAGGGTTCGGTCGAAATTCCAGTCACCGGAAGAAGTCCGGAGCGTACAGCGGCCGAAACGTTGTGAATGTGGCAATGAAAAGAGGATAACAGTCTGAATAACGTAAATAATGTAAGTAATAATAATACCTCATCTCAGAGATATAGATAGATACTGAAGAAAAGTTCCAATCACCTGAAGAAGGCCGGACAGAAACGACAGAAACTTTGTGAATATGGCAATGAAGATGAGGATAACAGACCGAATAATGTAAATTATGTAAGTAATCCTAATACCTATTCTCAGAGATATAGATAGAGATTAAAAAAATGTTCTCACAATTACAGCTCGCACATTACGAAGAGTTTTATTGATGTAAAATTTGTGTAATCTTAGGTTGTATTTTTTTGTCCAAAAATGATCCGGGGAAAATGTCATAAAGCCATTTCTGATCTTAGGTTTATGCATAGAACACGAAAGAAAGGAACAACAACAACAACAACAACAACAACAATAATAATAATAATAATAATAATAACAAATACATTTCAATCTATATCAAAAATTTAGATGTAAGCTTGCAGAAAAATGGTATAATCAGAAGCCTGATTATGTTCATCGAAGGTGAAGAAGGGAAGATTTTATAGGCTGGAAGATTCAAACGAAGGACTTTATTGAAAATTTGCGATCAGACGAAGTTTCTCTCCAAAAATGCGTTACCTTATTTTTACTTGTTTAGGTTAAGTGACCTAAAGCTATTTCTAACTGGGTCCCACTTGCAATGTTTTAGCAAGCTTAGATTTTCGTGCCCACAGAATGACAAAAGAACATTTTTTCATTTCACACCGCTGTTATTTTAACTACCTTCACTCCCCGGTAGCATTGTCAAAACTAATACAAATGTATTAAAATGAATACAATGCAATATTCATCATTTATCAATTTATAAACAAAGAAACATGAAAACATTTTTTATTCATAAATTTATAAACATCTACTAAATTATTAAAATATGTGAACCAACTATAAAGAAATTATTTACCATTTTATAAAGTTCGAATCGAATGGCAATTCGACGATTTTTTGCCAACCATTTCAATAAGTCAGTCAGTTATGTGCCATGCGTGATACACGCTAAAACGAACGTGTATCTTCTGATATATTTTTCTGAAGATTTTTTCCCGCAGTAGGTTGCCATTTTTTCTGCGGTAGACCAGTTGCCATCCAAGGCTAGAGAAACCGGACTACCCTGCTATTTACCCATAGCTGGAGATAGAAGAAGAGGATTAATACTTTTCCCAAGGGTATTAGTACATAAGTGAATGTAATGGATTCCAATGGAATTCGAACTCAGCCCGCTGATTTCGCTATCCATTACTCCACTGTACCCCCTCTCATTCCAATAAACAATCTAATAACTAAATAGGGCTTATTATTTTTGTTGTCAATTCTCAAAGAAAATGTATAAATTCATTTTCATATGTTAGGTTTTATTACAATTCTAATCATTGCTTTTTAAAACAATAAATATTGCCGAAGGAGTGAAGGTAGTGAAAATAATAGTGGCGTCAAGGGAAAACCCGTCCTTTCGACGCAATGTTTTTTAATTCAAAGCTGTTGGGAAATCGATTTTTTTCTATCAACCGGCAATCTGAAAGCGTTTTTAAGTTAACGTGATTTCTTTTGAAGGATGTTAATCCGATATTAATATATGTGAAGATTATCGAATGCGATAAGCACCTGTGAAAAGTAGGAAACCTTCTGGTAACAAAAAAGTACACAGGTGAATTAGTTTATATTAGAAGGACTATGTTACATGTCATATCATTAAACATAATTGACTTATAAATACACCTGTTGTTTTTTCTCACATCTCCAGCACCTCCGTCAGTATTCTTTCAAAGTTAGCTAGTAACTTTCGTATTTTCTTTGAATGTCTAGTACATTTAGTCCGGTTTCTTGAGTTTTCTGAAATGATTACTGTGATCATGTTATTATCGGCATGACTTAGAAGCTACAACGGACAAATCATGGACTGAAGAAGTCAATGTTTATTAGAAATTTTGTTTAGTTAATATGTACCGGTTATATATATATATATATATATATATATATATACCCATAGCTGGAGGGAGAAGAAGAGGATTCACACCTTTCCCAAGGGTATTAGCATGTAAGTGAATGTAATGGATTCGACTGGAATTCGAACTCGGCTGTCCGATTCCTCAATCCAAGCCGCTATCCATTACACCACCGGTTCTATAGCCTTGGATGGCAACTGGTCTAGGAGAAGGACAACTGTGAATTCAAAACCTGCTGAGGGTCGTTTGAGGACCTTGTGGCACGTACTGCACCAGGTCTATGTATTCCGCCCTTCAAAAAGTGTGGATGGTTTTGCACGAAACCTTCACCACTATAATCAAATCTCATGTGCTGTTGTCGGGTTGTCGGTTTCCTAGGAACTGATCTCATACGTCGAATTCGACAGGAGAGTCGAGTAACCTTTCATATATATATATATATATATATATATATATTATATATATATATATATATATATATATATATATATATATATATATATATACCTGGTGTAACTGAAAAATTGGCCAAAGTCGTGTTACAGCAAGGATAATTGTCCAGCCCGCAAAAATTTTAATACCTAAAAACCACTAAAATCGTATTTCTTTTCCCAGGTTGCCGCATAAGACATTTAGCCATCTTGACACCATTTGTTGTAAGAATCAATGAAAAACTCTTTGAGTTATTCAGCTAGAAAAAGAACAGTTTAAAATCGTTTTGTGTCAAACCCACTGTCTTCTCAATTGAGCAATTGTGAGATGAAAGAAAAATTCAGGCCTTTACTAATGGTACCAACATTCATAATCTGGCTCCCATCTTCAAATCCATTCAAAAGCCATCAAGGGGATGCTAGATAAGTTGAAAAAAAACAGTAGATAGGTTAACTGGATCAGGACGTCACAACAGGAACAGGGATCTAAAGAGATCAATTAGAAAAGATGCAACTCAATCCATAAGACGTTTGGCACTTGAGAGAGGAGTTTCAGCAATGACAGTCCAAAGAGTACGGAAAAAAAGATTTGAAAATGAAATCGAACATAAAACCTATGAGAAAATAAGCCTGGAATAATAAATCTATATTTGATCTTTATTTGAATCCTCCGTGAGCTTCCGATCCTTACCTTTGATTAATTAATGATGAACATGTCATTTTCGTTTATGATCAATTTTATCACGACTCTGTTGTCAATCTTGGAGCGTAATTATACATCTTTATTGCTCAAAGTAGAGTTCAATAGTGGTATAAAAACCAGGAGAATTTCAGTAAGATAACTTTAATCATTTCTAAGATACAACTGTTCAAAGCTTAATCTAACAATTGGACAATTTTGCTATTACAGTATTTGAACAAATTTGCTGTTATACCCAGTGTATATATATATATATATATATATATATATATATGTATGTATGTATGTGTGTGTGTGTGTGTGTGTCTGTGTGTTGTTGTGTATGTCCAGAAGTTTTCATCCAGACCCACTTCCCCAAGTCAGATAACATGGTATAATATCAGAGCATTCTCTTTTGTAGGTGTGTGTGTGTGTGTATATTTTCTTGGTCAAGCTGAGAACTTCCCTGGGTTAGAAAGAGAACAGTTTAAAATCGTTTTGTGTCAGACCTACTGTCTTCCCAACTGAGCAATGGTGAGCGAAAAAAGATCATTACGGCCTTCAGTAATAGTACCAACATTCATATTCTGGCTTTTATCTTCAAAATCCATTGAAGAACCATGAGGAGAACGGTGAGTAAATTTTAAAAAGGGGGAACAGTAGAGAGGAAAAGTGGATCAGGCGGTTACAACAGGAAGAGGGATCATTATTTCAACTTAGATCTAAAGAGATCAATTAGAAAAGATCCAACTCAATCTATAAGACGTTTGGCATGTGAGAGAGGAGTTTCAGCTATGACAGTCCAACGAGCAGGGAAAAGATTTGAAAAAGAAATCATACATGAAACGTATGAGGCACCTTGTTACTCCAGGGCGGAAAGTTAGAAGATTAGAGATAGTGAAGATCATCTTGAAGAAATTGGAAAATGATCCTGAAATAATATATATATATATATATATATATATATATATATATATATATATATATATATATATTGAACTTTATTCCAATCTTCCGATCCTTGGCTATGATTAATTAATGATGATCCTCTCATTTTCGCTTATAATCGATTTCATCACGATTCTTCTTTTAAGCTTCTTATTGCTCAGAGTAGACTCCGGTAGTGTTATAAAAAACTCGGATAATTCCAGCAAGATATCTTTAATCATTTACCCCTCTTCAAAGCTTTTATCTAACAAATGGACACTTGTTTTTACACGATTTGGACAATTTTGCGGTATGTTTATAATTTCGTTTAATTTTGTTATGGTCTGTCATTTTTATATTGTTGCTTTTTTTTTTGTCTTGATGAGGAGTAATAAAAATCGTAAGTAAAACTTCTCAGCTCGGCTCACTACACAATATCTTTCCAAATGACAAAATAGTGGTGGGTATTTTATTTAGGGGTCGAACCTGCGTTGAAAGCTCATATCTGCTGGAGCACGAGTAGGGAAGCACGCTGAATAAGAGGTATCAGAGAAGAAACTATTAGCATCTAGCGCTAGCCATTTCAATTGTAAAATAATGAGACCTTACCGCCAATCTAGTACTGCGCTTAAATTCATAAAGTCTAGCTACCACAGAGGAAAGTGATATTTATTTGCATGATAATACAAAATGTTGGCCAAAAGGGGGAATGGGGAAAAGGACTTTCTTCATCTGTCTTAACATTAAACTTAGCTAGCCACAAACACTGACCCAAACATACCATAATATTCCTAACATCAAAACAAGGCATTCTTACTTACATTTCTTATTACACCCACCATAATACCTCATTGTCTCTATGAAAGTCCTAACTAGTCCCCAGATATACAATTCATTGTCTGTGGGAGAGCGGAATAAAACAATAAAAGCGAAGAGCGATATTTATTTGTAAACATTTATAAAATGTGGCACAAGGCCAAAATGGGGAAAAGGACAGTCTTCATCTATCTTAACATAAACGTAACTAGTCACAAATTCTGGCCCAAGCATACCACAATATTCCTAACACAAAACGCATTCTTACTTACATTTTTAACTACATCCACCATAATACCTCATCGTCTCTATGAAATTCTACATGTACAATTCATTGTCTGTAGTGGGGAGGAGATAAAATAACAATTTTAAAATGTAAACCCCAGGAATGTTCCTCAGAACAATTATATTGAGAATATTTATGGAAAAGGAACACAGAAACTACGTTATCGCGGTGGGACAGTGACTGAAGCCTAGATGCCAGGTGAGAACTTGA
>CAHIKZ030004391.1:3850000-3857500 GCA_903632075.3 Acanthosepion pharaonis | reverse complement strand
GGTCAGGGTGGACCTGGGAACACCAGCAATTAAGAGGTGGTTCCACGCTCCTCAAAATATCCTGATCAGAGGCCTTGCTGTTTGAAGTAGTTCATAGTCTTATGTCGCGGATGTAGATTATCCTCTTACCCAGGAGGCGAGAGTGAAATGGAAACTAAACGGACTTATTTACTCCTATTGAGGAAAAAATGTTAAATAAAATTACAGTATTTAGGAGGAGGTATAAAAATAGAAGAAAAGATAAGATAAAATTAAGAACAATGAGAAGTTACCGGGATTCCAACTGTGGGATTTACATATAATGTTTTTGACTTTAGTTTTATTTCCTCTTGTAGGTTAAATGCATTATAAATCAACTGATAAAAAAACATCATTACATCGTGAGTGTTTTTTATTGCAACAAATGGCATTCTAATTGCGTTAGACAAGTTTGTTCTATTCAACATATTGCTTCTTCATCTATTTGCACCCTTGATTAATTTTCCATTCGCCTAAACATAAGACAGTTGAATATTCACTAGTGGAATGTTCTTCACCCAGACTTAAGTTCGCCATGTGACAAGGAGTTGGATGCCACTCTATGGTACGATTATTCCTAAATAACCCTTAGCTTTTGGGGTTGAATTCAAAGAAATTATTTCGTAATAAAACCTCTTAAAATGTATAAGATAGATTAAGGTAAATATTTCGCGTATTTTGGTACACAGTTTTTTTTTTGTTTTTTTTTTTTAATAAATTTAGAGCCTTTGTTTCGGGAGATCTTAAAATTTTATTTTATTATATATGGGAAAAAGAAATTGAATTTTAGAAGAAAGATCAAGAAATACTCATAAAATGCTGAGATAACAAAGACGACAGCGAAAGAAACAATTTATTAAAATGAATATAAAATATTTTTTTAACTTGTATAATCTGCTTTCGAAGTGTTATTGTCTGTTTTATGGACATTTCCTTTACAGATGTTGGATCAAAATGACGTTTTGTTGTTTGGCTGTATTTATTAAAATCATTCACACAAAGCAAGTCAATAAAGTCCACAAGACAAAAGGGAGATTGCCAGCCAAGGCTAAAGAAACAAATTTTAGACGGAGAATTTAGAAAGTGAGGTAAACTTTAGAAAGAACCAGAAACCCAACCTTAAAAGAGAAACAAGGGATAAACCTCTACTCTTGTTCAAGAGAGATCCGAGGAGTATGAACCGGACGATAGGTGAACCTATTTATTCCTGTTAAAATTAAGAGTAATTTTAAAATTCGGAAAAAAAAAGAGAAAAGGTGAAGGAAAAAAAAATGGAAGCATGCCTTTCGAAAGTTCGCTACTGGGAAATGAGCACAAAAGCCCATTCCTCAAACTCCCTACCTGTGTCAAATCTTGACGGGACTAAAATACAGGTGATTATGTCTTCCCTGTACAAGTGTCTAGTCCCCACCCTGAATCTATAATACGGGACTCCCATTCTACTCCATCTTAATTTTCGTAAGGTAGTGTTCATATAAAATACACATTTTATTGTAACCTAATTATGTACAATAATGGATTATATGCAATATAAGTGAACAATTCAACGAGAAAAACTGAAAATAAATACAATGTAACTAAATAGAAATTAGAGACATGCCATAATAGATCATTCCATTTTAAATAAATCAACAATGTTTTTCGGTAATTTTTAACATCAACTTCAGTTTTTTCTTGTTACAAAAGTTGAATAATTTTAACACATCTAACATTACGGAAAAAATTAGTGAAATTTATATAATGTTTTTTTTTTCGAAACGGCGCTTTAGCAAAACAAATTCACAGATTTGGACGAGAAAAAAAAAAAGACCTCAGAATGACGTCAAAATCCGCGAAAATTTTTTATCATTTAATAATCAGTTGTGCTTAGTTTAATTCGTAACATAGATTAATAGAGGTAGGAAAAAAACCAAAAAAAAAACCCCCAAAAAACAAAAACATAATATTGATATGATAGCGAGAATCATAAAGCACTGCCCGGGGCCCCCAATCAAGCTCCCTGCTAGATAGGGGGTTCTGCTTATTTCATCATTAGAGTTTTAACAAATCCGTTTCATAAATCCTACCCAAGATATCAAGGGTTACATGACCATCTAGTTATGCAGTGTGGTGGCTATTCTAAATGAGGTTTAGTGATTATAAATCTCTTCGTATTTCGAAGAAACTGAATTTTATTTTAAATAGAGAAGGAATCATTTATCCAGTCAGGGTTGAGTAGTGTCATTTCTCTTCACGGATGAATAAACTTGTGTGTGGACCTACTTGAAGCAATGACCTCAAATTATCCCTAGTAGTGTCGGCGCTGGGGATTTGAGTGCGGGTGGCAAAGACGAGGGTCCTGCTGTTTTACCGGCTGGCGTCTTTTAACTTTTGACACGTGACAGATGCCAATCAACGGTTGTATAAGGTAACATGGGATTTAGCATGATAGTAGAGCATTACCGTAGGATAAATTGCTTTCCTTTTTAAACAAATTTTTGTCCTTCTGTCCAGAGGACCCCTTTTGTATTTTTTAAAAAAACTTCATTCAATTAATCATTTTTTTTATTTAATTTACATTCTTTCCTTCCATACGACCTCTACCTTCTACTCAGAAGTCTTCTTTCTTTCTTTCATTATTTTCTTTCTTTCATGACTTCACTTACCCTTTTTTCTTTCTTCCAGGTATTCACTTTTCTTTCTTTCTTTCTTTCTTTCTTTCTTTCTTTCTTTCTTTTTTTCTTTCTTTCGGACCTTTTTTCTTTCTTTCAGGTATTCATTTTTCTCTCTTTCTTTCTTTCTGTCCATCTTTCTTTCTTTCTTTCTTTCTTTCTTTCACTTTTCTGTTTCATCTTCAAGCGAATTTTGGAATCCAAAACTCGCTTGAAGGTGAAACAGAACTAATGCTTTTAATATAATTATATAATTAAATTTGAAGATTTTAGCTTCGGTTTTTGAAACATGGTAATTCCTGTGTAGCGGAGGAACCATAGTTTAAATCAGTTAATTTATAATAATATATATATATATATATATATATATATATATATATATATATATATATATATGGGAAATGGATTATATTGTTATTTTTAATTCATTTTATTTTGTTTAAACGTTAATTTCCATGGATAGACATACTCGAGTAGAAGGTGGGTTGTTCAATTGAACTGTACTTTCTATCCAACTAAATCCATCGGCCAGAATATTCCAGAAATCTTGTCAACAGGATACCAGAAGTGTTGAAACGAAATGGCAATTTTTGTAGTGATGTTTTTCAAATAAATAATATTTGCTCTACTCTGTATTGAGCACTCTTATAAGAATAGTATTTTTGGTTATTGGAATTTATTCCGGAGAAATCAATCCTATACTTAAAATTGAATAGAGTTCTATACTGGCGTATTTCATATAGAAAAAAAAACCGGTAAAATTTCCATCCTTCCTTGCAGTGCGACATTGGTCTGGAGGTAAAAAAATCTGACTGATGGTAAATCAGTCGTATTTCTATCGCACACCGTGGATACAACGAAAAAGTCTGTCTATGCTCCCAGAAATCCGATTGAGTTCACTAGGGAAAAAGGTGGTTTTAAAAAACAGAGGCTCATACTTCTATTAAGCATTACTCTTCAAATAAAATTCAATTGAGTTCTAAGCTGCTGGCGTATTTCATATAGAGGAAAATATTAAAATTCCTTCACTCTGGTGAGATGACGGTCTAGAGGTAAGAGATCTGACGGATGTCTGGTGTCAATTCTAGCCACAATAAAGAGCTGTGATACAGCGAAAGAGTCTGTCTGACCATGAATATATATATATATATATATATATATATATATATATATATAAAGAAAGAACAGTAAGATATAAAATCCGGTGTTCTTATAGATATTTTTATTTTTACAAAATAGTGCTCAATGTAAATTTACAGAGCATTAATATTATAAATTAATTGATTTAAAATATGTTTTTTTTCGCTACACAGTTCCAACCATGTTTCAAAAAATAGAAGCTAAAACCCCGAATTTAATTTTGCAATTAAATTAAAAGCGTTAGTTCCATTTCATCTTCAAGCGAATTTTGGAGTAACTTTTAAAAATTACCGGGTTTTAAAGACACAGCTAAAATCACGTTTCCATGGTTACAGAATATTCTACTTAAATTGAACAAGGGATATCTAGATTTTCCTTATGTCAGTATCATTGTATCAGTTATTAGCTACAATTTGGTAAGGGGGTAGGGATGTATTTTACAATGAAACCTGACATCAGTTGAATGGATGTCGTCTGGATTTAAAAAAAAAAAAAAATATTGTTAACGGTAAAAAAATTTCAACGTCATTTTTTTTTTTTATAAATTTAAAGATTTTCGGGAGTTTTTTTTCATAATACTTTTTTATTTAACTACGATTTGAAATATTCTCCTTTTTAATTTTTATTATACTATATTCTTTTTAAGAACAGTTAAATGTATTAGAATCCATTATATTATGTAGGATTATTTTAACATCAAGTTTACGTATGTATATGAGGTTACATTTTTTTTTTTTTAAATTTATGACTATGACGGCAAAAATGTGTCTTTCAAAAATGTGTCTTTAAAACCCGGTAATTTTTAAAAGTTACTCCAAAATTCGTTTGAAGATGAAATGGAACTAATGCTTTTAATTTAATTGCAAAATTAAATTCAGGGTTTTTAGCTTCTATTTTTGAAACATAGTTGGAACTGTGTAGCGAAAAAAACCATATTTTAAATCAATTAATTTATAATATATATATATATATATATATATATATATATATATATATATATAGGTTGGACAAAATAATTCGAACAGTTGCAAATTCCACTCCTATATTTCAAAGACCTATTATATTAAAAACTTTAAATAAAACTTCGTAATTGCAGGTTATATCTATTGTAAATACGTTTATTTATGTAATTTACTGTCTTTGTCTTATTTATTTTTAGAATTTAGTAAAATTTAAGCTAAATGCGTGACCTCTCCGAGTTCGAAAAAGAGCAAATTGTTGGAGCTCGCATGGCAGCAGCCTCGATCACTAAGGTTGCTGAACTGTTTTTTTTTTGTTTTTTTTTCAAGAGCTACTATATCAAGAACACTGATGCAATTCGAGAAACAGAGCAAGACCTCTACCAACCGTAGCAATTCGGGCCGGACTTGAAAACTTACTGACAGGGTCTGACGTGAATTGAAACGCAATATGGCAAAAAAAAAATCATCGGACAAATGTGGCCAAAGTGACTGCTGATAACCATCTGAATAGTTCAGTTTCTACTAAAACTGTTCACCGTGGCCTCCATAAGGCTGCATATCATGGAAGAGCCGCTGTGAGGAAACCTCTTCTTTCCACTCGCAACATTCAGAAGATGTTAACTTAACTGGTGCAGAGATCACAATGCCTGGTCTGCAAACCAATGGAAGCAAGTCATATTCTCAAACAAGTCCAGTTTTTCTCTTTTCCCAACTTCGAGGCTAGTTTATGTGTGGAGGCAGCACAAAGAAGCTTACAACCCTGACTACCTTCTTCCAACAGTGAAGCATGGAGGTGGATCAGGGATAGTTTGGGCCGCCATATCATGGAAATGTCGCAGTCCAATAGTTGCCCTGCATGGTAGAATCAACAGCAAAGATTACCTGAACATTTTGGGAGATCATGTTCATCTAATGGCCAAGACTTTATTACCTGATGGTGACTGAATCTTCCAAGACAATAATGTTCCAATACATACCGCATGGAGTGGCCTCCCCAATCTCAAGATATTGAACATTTGTGGTGCATTTTGGAGCAACAAGTTTGGAGCCGCTATCCTCCACCGTCGTGTTGTAAAGAGCTGGAGAAAAGTTTTAATAGAAGAATGACTGAAAATTCCTCTAGATGAAGTCAGGAAGCTGTCAGGAAGCTGTATGATTCCATTCCTAGACGTATTAAAGCTGTCTGTGAGGCTAAAGGAGGACCAACTCCATATTAGATAAATTTTCTTTGAATTTAACAAGTGTTCCAATTATTTTGTCCAACCCGTGTATGTAATAGAAATCTAAATTTATCTCATTCGAAGATCTATTTCAAAAAGGAGAAGGCCAATATTGGCATTGAAGGAATATATATTACTGTTTATAAACACAAACTTCGACGACTTTTCTTGATTGCATATCGGCTCGCGAAAGGTGTCTTAATGTGAACAATAACAACATATCATGAAATGGATTAAGCCAGATAATTTAATTCATTAATTATGTTTTCTGTTTATACGTTTAAGTTAAGATACGTTTTGTGAGCAGATATGATCGAGAAAAATCGTCGACGTTTTTGCATTTATAAACAGTAATTTGAAATTTGCTAACCAGACGCTTCTCTGTAGCTAAATAGTATAGCCCGTCAGATCATTCATATATATATATATATATATATATATATATATATATATATATATATATATATATATATATATACAGCCATGTTCTGTTAAATAAAGCAGCTAATGTTAAGCCTTTTCGTAAGGTTATTATTGTGTCTGATGGAACAAAGATGTCACTACGAGAGAATTTCGATATAACCTCGTCAAGAGGGAGGTGAAGCGTGCAAGTGACGCGATTAAACAACTTATTATCAAAGGTTCTACAAGTAAATACGGAAGCACCTTAATAGTTTGCCACATGAATTACGTTCTTTTATTCGGCTTTAACTGGGTTCATTTGTCTGTTCAGCTGTATAGATCTTGTTTAAATAAAAGATTACCGGATCTACATACTTTATCGATCACACACACACATATATATATATATATTGTATAATATAAACTTTTCATGACCGAACACAGGTTAAACTTCAGAGGTGTCAGGGAAAAGTAACACTGAAGGATTAGCCCCCTTCAACCAGGGACATTCCAACTTAAACTGGCACGTATACTAATCACACACGCGCGCGCACACACACACACACACACGCACAACGGATTCTTGCTTTCCAGTCAACTTTGGTCTACAAAACTTTAAATGCAATGTCAATAGCGAGCGTGTGGACAACTATGGAATCTTGGAAAGGATGCAAACAAGAAGGAAGCTTATATTTAACATAAGGGAGAGGCAGATGAAATTTCTGGGATACGTAATGAGAAAAGATGGCCTGGAAAATCTGATACTCACAGGTCGAATAGCGGGAAAAAGGAATGACATACCTGGCGGGCTTAGCAGTGGCATGAAACTTATTGAGAGACACAATGGACAGAGGAAAGTGGAGAGCCATGATCGCCTACGCCCTGAAATGACACAACACATAAAAGAAAAGAAACATTATCTTCTCTCTTCTTAATGTTGTGTTATAGTTTTCATAAAGCACCTGCGTTTTAGTGGCCTTGTCGCCTTTCCTGGGGTGAAATGATTACACACACACACATACACACTTTTTCTTAAAATCTTAAAATTTATATATCATTTTCTCTTCAGTATACACGCTGCGATGGATAAATTGTCGTCTGAATGCC
>CAHIKZ030004391.1:3820000-3845000 GCA_903632075.3 Acanthosepion pharaonis | reverse complement strand
ATTAATTATGTCTTATTCTTTGTTTTGAATATTTAAGTGTTGTTTTTGTTAAATTTAATGCTTTATTTAATATATGCTTAGTAATAAAAGTCTTTTATATCTAATTGTATAAAAGAGCAATTGTTTTTGTTAGTAATATTGTTGAATCAATCAATAGATTCTTTTGTATATTTCCACTGGTTTATTTTGAGTATTTTTCTTAGTTTCGTACATATATTTTTTGTACGACTTAATAGTCTACATGTTGGTTTATTTAAAATAATTTTCTTTATGGTCTTTAATTTAATGAATGGTTCTACTTTCGCTTATTGTTCAATTCTATTATCTAATTTTAGTTTGGTTGCTACGGTTTTTGCTCCTTTATTCATGTTATATATATATATATATATGTTAAGGTTTAATCTCCCTCCTCCTCATACTTACACTCTCTCTAAATTCTGTTTTTATTTCCGGAGTTGTTTTTTTCTGTTTTCCTTTTAAATTTGTAGGTCTGATGAATTGGATCGTATTTACGATTCCAATGGAATAAATTATGACCATGGAATATTAGTGTTTAAACCTTTTTATATATATATATATATATATATATATATATATATATATATATATATATATATATATAATCTATATATATGTATTATAATCTGAGTGTGTTTTGTATTGTTTTACGCGAGAGATTAGCACCCCACTTACACACCTGGAATTAAAATGTATACATTTTGTCGGGAAGACCAGCTGATATTAGCGTCTATTCTAACGTAATTTCAATGAAAAAATAAATTTAATAACATATGTATTTTTTTCTTTTCTCCTGAGTAATTTTATAATTTTAAACTTAATAGAGATTAAATTTAGATTTTAAAATTGGTAATTTTTAATTTTAATATCAAATTTTATGATATAATTTAATACTTATTGGTTAGAATAAATTCTATTTTAGTATAACTACAACTTTAAAGCTTTTTATGGCTATTATAATCTTACTTCGTTGTCAAGTTTTTTGAATTCTCGTATACTTGTGTTTTGATTGGTCATTCTAGCGTATGTAACAGCGTTTTCCCCGAGCGAAGGATCGTTAATTAATTTGAAACCTTTAAAACCATTTCTTCTACATTCATCATCATCACTTGATAAGACACCGGAGGTGTTGAAACAAAATGGCTATTTTTGTAGTGATTTTATAACATATTTATGTTATAATTTTTAAATAAATAATTATACATATATATATATATATATATATATATATATATATATATATATATATATATATATATATGTGTGTGTGTGTGTGTGTGTGTGTGTAAATCAGGATCACCCCAAGCAAGGCAGTAAAGATACAAATTCACAAGGGATTACAAGTATTAGAAATCAAAATATTATTAAGGAGCGAGAACAAAATCAAGAATAGCCAGGAGTACATTAGATAGCAATTGACATTACATTAAATTATTTATAGAAAAGTCATAGGTCAGAAACTTTAAGACGGTGTGTAAAGGAGTAGCATTAACTAAATAATTCAATAATTTCCCAGATTTGATTTAAAAGAACTGATCTGATGTGGAAATTTTCAGGATAACAACTGAGACATTGCATAACTTATTTGACTTTGACTGATAAATTCATACAAGAAAAAAAATTCTCAAGTTGCCATATTAGTAAAAAAACGCTCTCACTTAAATTTTCAAAAATTCAACCTTAGCGTTGCAACTGCATGCTCCACAAGTTTGTATCTATTATCAATAACACACTTAAAAAAAAAAAAAAACAAAAAAACATATATCGATTTGCTTATTATTTTTTCGTCTCGGATGCTACCTGAATTTTACCAAAAAGAAAATAGATTCTATGACTGATGATAACCGGAGGACATGTCGAAAGTACTTGCATATTTAAGGAAGACATACTACAGTTCATAATTTTAAAAATCAGGGGTCATAACATTCATCGAGTGGTTAGTGGGTTAATGAATCTTTAAAATTTAGTTAGAGAAGTGATTTCGCAATTTTATATGATTAACTTTACTAATTTACATTTTGTATGAATAACTCATTCTAATATAAATTAAACTGCACCACATATTTGTTATAAATATATATTATTTATTGTGTTTGTTGTTGTAGTTGTAATTGTTGTTGTTTTTCTTCTTCTTCTTCTTCTTCTTCTTCTTATTATTATTATTATTATTATTATTATTATTATTATTATTATTTTCTTTGATTTCTGGCGTTTACACATTTTTTCCGGGTCCCAGGTTAGAAATGACACTTTCCACTGACAAACAAAAAAAAAAAAAAAAAGATTAAAAAAAAAAATCAAATTACATAGATAAAGCCCTTCGTAAGATGTGAGCTGTACTTGTCAGAACATTTTTTTATCTCCTTGAGGCATAGACTTCCAGGAATCCCTTCAATTAGTCTACTGCAATCTTTTCCAACCAGTCCTAGGGTTCCAACTACAACAGGGATTGTTGATGTTCCCATATGCCACATTTTCGAGATTTCTATTTCAAGGTCCTTGTATTTTGACAACTTTTTGAATATCTTCAAAGATACATTGCAGTCAGCAGGGACTGCTATGTCAATAAGGAGGCACCGTTTTTGTTTGTGGTCTTTAATAACAATATCTGGGCGGTTGGCTTTGATTGTTCTGTCAGTGTGTATTGTGTAGTCCCATAGAATTGTAACAGGTCCTATCTCCGTAACCGGGTCTGGGTGGTGTTCATACCAGTTTCTTTCAGTTTCCTTACCGTAGAAGTTGCAGATTTTCCAGTGCAGATATTGGCCCACTCTGTCATGTCGGGTTTTATATTCAGTGGGTGCCAACATCGTGCAACCTGATACAAGATGGTCAATCGTTTCTGGATATTTATCACAGAATCTGCATTTTGGGTTGACACAATATTTTAGTATATGTGCTTGATAATTCCTAGTTAGCAATCATTGGTTCTGCGCAGCAAGGATAAAACCTTCAGTTTCCACTTTCAACCCTGCACTACGTAGCCACTGATGGGTACGGGTTTTGTCTACGTCAGCTTGTTTGGTACGGGCAGAGTATTGGCCATGAAGCGGTTTATTATTATTATTATTATTATTATTATTATTAATATTTGTGTATGTTATGTTTCCTGCTTTGTAACGTGCAGAACCTGGTCCAAGCTATCGTCGTTAGGCCGTACAGCAGAATTGTCATTTAATTGATAGCACTTTTCTTAGTATATGGGATGATCCTTGTAGGGGCGATTTTTGGGGCAACATGTATGTTGATGTTACCAAGGACATTGTTTCGATTACTATTGGTACAGTCTCAGTCTTCATTCCCTGGTAATCTCGATCTCCAGGTCCTTGTATTTTAACAATTCCTCGATAATTTTCATGAAAGCGTTTCTCTCAGATGCTACTGCTATGTCAATAAGTATACACTTCCTGAATTTTTTGTCTTTTATGATAATATAAGGGCTGTTGGCTTTTATTTCTCTGTCAGTTTGAATTGGCATGTCCCAGGGGATAGTCACATAGTTATTTTGGGTAACTGTGTCTCAATGGTTTCGATTTTGTGCTTCTTGCGTAACTTCCAGTGCACATTGTCTGTAACTTGTTATGTCTGTGCACATATTCATTTTTTGCTATTTCCTTATTATTATTATTATTATTATTATTATTATTATTATTATTATATCTTTTTCGAATTTCTTTATCAGCCCACTATACCGAGATTCAAAGATTTAACATGAGAGGAAACTTCAGCTGAACAACGATCCGACCATTCCCAAACATCTTTAGGGAAATAGAAGTGTGGCGTTACCGATTAATACCGAGAATACAATGGACAGAAAATGCGAGTAACGAGGAAGATTTCAGGAGACTGGAAACAACAAGAGAACTGATATTAACGATCGGTTAGCGACATGACGTGGTACGGCTACGAATTAAGTGCATTAACACAGGGTGAATTGAAGCCGAAGGAAACTGGCGAGAAACTGCGGGTTTGTGCGAATGGACAACAGAATAGGGACAAAGAGAGATGGTAAAAGGTCAAAAGTTAGTTAGGTCAACAAAAGACAGGAAGTTGTGGATAGCCATGATCGGCTACGTCCTGATGAGACACGGCATGTATGAGAAGAAAAGACCCAGTTTTAGACAGATTTTATCACATACATGTGAGAGGTCACGAAGTAAGTTCATTAAGTGTATTTCCTCAATAACTGCAAATGCTATATGTGGGTATGAGTGTGAGTCCACTTTTATATTTATATTTACATTCAGTCTATCCACCATGTTGAGCATTAATATAGTATACCATAAAATTATTTTATCATATATTCTCTCTCTCTCTCTCTCTCTCTCTCTCTATATATATATATATATATATATATATATATATATATATATATATTTGTTTAAAAAAGTTTATAACATTGATATATCCTCTCTCTCTCTCTCTATATATATATATATATATATATATATATATATATAATTATTTATTTTAAAAAAAAGTTTATAACATTGATATCTTCTCTCTCTCTATGTATATATATATATATATATATATATATAATTATTTATTTAAAAAAGTTTATAACATTGATATATTCTCTCTCTCTCTTTCTCTCTCTCACTCTCTCTATATATATAATTATTTATTTAAAAAAAGTTTATAACATTGATATATTCTCTCTCTCTCTCTCTCTCTATATATATATATATATAAATTATTTATTTAAAAAAGATTATAACATTGATATATTCTCTCCCTCTCTCTCTATATATATATATACATATATATATATATATATATATATATATATATATATATATATTTTATTTAAAAAAAGTTTATAACATTGATATATTCTCTCTCGGTATATATGTATGTATATATATATATATATATATATATATATATATATATATATATATATATATATATATTTAAAAAAGTTTATAACATAAATATGTTATAAAATCACTACAAAAATACCCATTTTTTTCAACACCCCCGGTGTCTTATCAAGTGATGATGTTGCATGTAAAATAAATG
This sequence comes from Acanthosepion pharaonis, assembly GCA_903632075.3. Classification (NCBI taxonomy): domain Eukaryota; kingdom Metazoa; phylum Mollusca; class Cephalopoda; order Sepiida; family Sepiidae; genus Acanthosepion; species Acanthosepion pharaonis. Next base: position 3,839,957 of record CAHIKZ030004391.1, on the reverse strand, counting down.
TTTTAAAAGTTTCAAATTAAATAACGATCCTTCACAAGGGGAAAACGTTGTTACAAAAGCTAGAATGACGAATCAAAATACAAGTATAGGAAAATTCAAAAACCTTGACAACGAAGTCATGTTATAATAGATATTCAGATCTTTAAAATACGGGTAATATTAAAAAAAAGAATTTATTCTAACCAATAATTATTAAATTATATGATAAAATTTGATATTAAAATTAAAAACTGCCAATTTTAAAACCCAAATTTAATCGCTATTAAGTTTAAAACTATAAAATTACTGAGAAGTAATTGTTGGTTATTGGAATTCATTTCGTATACATCAATCATATACTTGTATATATATATATATATATATATATATATATATATATATATTCTCCTTCAAAAACCTCCAGTCTACACACACACACGCACACAAACTTATATATGTATATTGGACGATTTCATATATATATATATATATATATATATATATATATATATATATATATATATATATATATATATGTGCGTGTGTGTGGACTAGAGGTTTTAAAGAGGAATATATATATATATATATATATATATAATGGCGGTTCTTAAAGAAGAAGATCTATCTATTTATCTATCTATCTATATCTATATCTATACATATGTATATTGGACGATTTAATATATAAATATATATATATATATATATATATATATATATATATATATATATATATATATGTATGTATATATACATACACACTCACACGCAAATACATACACACACACACATATATATATTGTCCTTTATTTTTATTTACATTTCTTTACATTTTCACTGACATCTATTGAATCAACTTATTAGTTTTCAGTGAAAATGTAAACCCAACTGCCCCTTAGTAAAATGATTGGTTTCCATAGAAAATAATATTACGAATGTATATGCTTATAAGCTCCGTAAATTTCAAAATTATTTATTCCAAAATCCACTTGAGGATAAACAGAGCTAGGTATTTAATTTAAGTTTTTAGCTTCTGTTTTGAAACATGAGAACTCTTATGTAGCGATGGAATCATATTTTAAAAAAATAATTATAATTATATATATATATATATATATAATAATAATAATATATAATATAATATAATATATATATATATATATATATATATATATATATATATATATATATATATATATATATATATATATAAAGAAAAAATTGTTTAAGTCTGATAACTATTTGATATATTTTCTGTTTTTACGTTACTTTGATAGATAACATTTACAGAAGTAAATGCTCTGTTTTTTAATTAAACATTTTTAATTAAATTATTTTCATTATATGTTTTCATTGTTTACGTTAAGATTCGTTTCGTGAGCAGATATGATCGATCAAAAACATCCTTGATAAGTCTGTGTTTATAAACAGTAATTAGACTTTTTACTAACGAAAGGCTTCTCTGAAGCTAAATGGTATAACACGGTTTCCGTATAGGTATACAGGTTCGATTCCTGTCGGAAAACGCCTATTTTATCGTAATTTCTCGCATATTCAGGACAGTAAATTTTATTTATACTGTTTAATTAAAAACAGGACATTTACTCAAATAAATTTTATCTATAAAATTAAAATAGGTACAGAATATATATATATATATATATATATATATATATATATATATATATATATATATATATAAGAATATTAATAACTGTGTTTTCTGACTAAGTGTGTGTTTTTGTTCTCCATGCCAACAATATGTAAATTATTTTCAGATAGTGTGTAGCTGTGAAGGAACAAAATGAATAAAAAGTCAAGAGGAAAAACTATTCTTAGTCAACGCGTTTCGTCCTCTGATGGATTTTATCAATCTTGATAAAATCTCTCAGACGACCAAAGCTGTTGACAGTTTGAATGACAGGCGGAAGATTATCTAATTTTTACTACTGTGAATATATCTGTAAAATTTACTCGTGGCATATAATATGAGTGCTTTTTTTTAAAATAATTTTTTTAACTCCGCAGTAATCTTAAAATTTTAAGAAAACATTATCTGTAATCTAATGTTTTATTGAATTTTAGGTACTTTGGCTTTAGTTTTATTATAGTTATCCCTCCTATTTTCTGATAGTTTCGTATATGGTCACCCGTATATAAAAAGATCGTCTTGTTTATGCATAAAAAAAATTGTGAAAATTCTTTTTAAAATATTGGTATTCGATGAATTGCACTAAGCTTTTCCATTTATGATTTGTAAATATTGTTTTTATGTAATAACAGTATCACCTGAGAGGGAGAAAGTAATGCAGAAATCTTACTTATTATAAAACGCAGATTGTGTGTGTGTGTGTGTGTGTGTGTGTGTGTGTGTGTGTGTGTGTGTGTGTGTGTGTACGTTTATATATTGGATCGGATTTCCTACATTTTTCAACCGATTTCAACAAAACTTCACAAGACTGAGTAAAATTACCTTGTAGTGATTCTGACAGCGCAAAAAATTGGAAAGACACAATTGTTTTTGCACGAAATCAGTTTGAAAACACGATTAAGAGACATCGCTATCGCGAAAATGAAAGAGGGACAACTCATATCGAGTTATACTTATTATAAAACCCAGGTTGTTTGTGTGTGTGTGTGTGTGTGTGTGTGTGTGTGTGTTCGTTTATATATGGGATCGGATTTCCTACATTTTTCAACCGATTTCAACAAAACTTCACTTTTTTTGGCAGGTAGTGTTTCTTATTGTCTTGCACACTTTTTTCTTTATTTTTACATTCAGAATGCTTTGAATATTCCATTTACATGACAATTGTTTATAATAAAATTCTATTCAATTGGTAGACTCATAACGATTGAAAACAATGTTTTTGTTTGAGTTTGGACACCAATTCTTAAAAAAAAAAAAAAAAAAACTAATTAAGACATGTGTGTCTGTCAACCTTAAACAATAATCTTTGTCAATTTTATTTTTCAGACTTTATGATGGTCGATATTTGATCTATCTCTTACTGTTACATCCCCGGGCAACGCCGGGCTCTACTGCTAGTATAAAATATTTAAAACTTTATAAATTATTCTAATAAAAATTTAAAGAAAAATTGAAGATAATTCTTGTAAAAATTCATTATTCATCGAAAATATTTTCTTACGACAATTCTGTCCATAATATATTTCATTCATAAAAGAAATTAAAAGCTTTTCTAATTAAATAATGTCTTAGTTTTATTGCGTTTTTTATTTTGACTAATATAATCATTAAGCGACTCAAAATTAAATTTCTCGAAATTTCATAAAATTAAATAAGTGAGAGGGATATTAGATGCAATAAAAATGTTTTTCAATGAAAAAAAATCTGAAATGTTCTATAAAATCTGGCAATTATTTGATTTTTCAAGAATTTCTAATATCAACGTGTTTTCTATCGCAAAAAAGATGCTAAAATGTTCTACGCTATTCACTGATCCTCAAAATTTTGAACGTTTTAAAAGGATTAAAAATTTAATTTAAGAATAAAAAATTCATTGGTCTTTCCTCTATTAATATCATAAAGATTTTGGCGGTAAAACTTTGTTTTATTAAATTTGGAGCATTTATTCATCATGATATGTTAAAGTTTTAAATTGTTTAACAAATTGAAGGCATTTATATTATATCTGTCAATAAATTTTAAAAAAAATGATCTAACTAGCGAAGTGAGGGTATGTCTACGAAACACTCATTGGGAAGAGAAGTCATTAAACTTTTATTTATTTATTCATTCATATCCTTAGTGAATATAAATGCAGCTGCTACCTGATTACACATTTGCTCTTCAATATATCTTAATGAGAATTGCATGGCAGGTAAAAATTAAAATCCTAAGGGATACTTCCCCGACAACTATAATCTTCGTCATTTTAAATTAAGGGTAAACCGATTTATATCCTACATGTCCTCCTAATAAGCGATTTTAATTCTTCCTACCTCTTCCCTTACAAATATCTTACCCAGTAATCCTCTACCTTGAGTGTTTCTTCGGCCTTGTATTGGTAGATGTAATGGGGTAGAAATAACTGGCTTTCGATATATTATACTGTAGCCAAACAGAGATTTTGCATTCGTATGTGACTGGTTGTTATCTTCCGTCTTCAACGTCGGCCATCTTGAAAAAAATCATCTTGAGAAAGAATTAATACAAAAAAACAATATAAATAAAAAGTTCGAAGGAAAAAAGTTATTTGACGACTTTGCATACCAACCCATGTTTTATTATTTAATGACGAATTTTTATGGTACCGCCAATGAGGGTCGAACTCACTATTCAGTTAATGTCCAACGCTATAAGACTCGTTAAGCAACCTTTTCCAACCACTGGGCCGCATCACATAAGACTCCTGATAAGGCGGAGTGTTCTACTAAAAAGTTTCAAGGTAATTTTTCGTTGAAAGTGCCGCAGCCATTTTCACTACGGAAGAACATACGCATAACTATCTCATTTAAAAAATAGTGGAAGAGTTGATTTTATTTTATTTTCTTTTTTTCTTTTTGAGAAAAACTTTTTAAATAATTAAAAAAAAATGAAGTATTGGAATAATATTATCAGAGATGACAGTTATTAACACGCATTTCTAGATGTGATTTGTTTGTTATTTATCCATTCGAAAATAATTTCTGCTCCAGAAAAAATAAAATACTATGAATGTCCTGTTTCTACAGAAAATGATATTCACACATATGGTCTCCCTTAGTGAAAAATCATCAATGGTTAAATATGATGAGAACATTATCTTCAACGAAACATTGTACTTAATCATTGTTTATGAATGTGTCTATGATGATTTCCTAAGCGTTGTCAAATAAGGTCAAATGTATGGGGTACCCAGTGAAGATCGAACGCACTATTATTTCAATAAACGTTAATTTCCCTCATGAAATTCGGTAATTCAGAAAGCTAAGCGGGTCAAATGTGGCTCGTAGATCGCAGTTTGCTCATAACTGCCCTATACCGAATTGTCCAAGATAGCTCATGGATGAACTTGGAATATTTCTTTTTCTTTTTTAAGACCTAATTAAGAAATACGGAAAAGGAAAAAATCACAATCTTCATTTCGCAGTAGACATTCTAAAATAAAATATAATTGTTAAGAGATGTATAGCATATTTTTATGTGTATAATCCGCCTTAAGTCTAAGACGAGCCCGAGTTTCAGAAGCTAAAATTAAGGAATAAATTACACCCTTGAGTATAATTGGACACGTAGTACGGACATCATTATGTAAAGTTGTATCATGTTATTCATTTAAATCTCAATTTAATCTCAATTGCATATATTTCAGTAAAATATTTAATTTTTCACGATATTGAAATATAAAAATGAAACGGATCTTTAGCCATTTTCATGTTTCTTCTAATTTCCGGTTCAAAACTTATTTTCTCATTTTCGGGGAAAGCTCGTAGCTATATATACCCGTATCTGTTTAAATTTCTGAGATGAGGTACTGTAAATAAATTATTCGAACTGTTGTATTCATTTTTGTTGGTATATTTACAATGCTTTGGCTATTGTACGCTCCGGCCTTCTTCAGGATGTCTCAATATTTCTGAGATGATGTCTTGTTAACCACTATTACTACTTTATTTCTGAGATAAGGTATTGCAATTATTTACATTGTTCGGAGTGTTGTCCTCATCTTTATGAAGGAGAATGGGGAAAAGGATGGTCTTCTTCTATCTTAACATTAAACTTAGCGAGCCACAAGCATACCACAATATTCCTAACACCAAAACAATGCATTCTTACTTACCATTCTTACAACATCCACCATAATACCCCAATGTCTCTATGAAAATCCTAACTAGCTTCCATATGTACAATTCATGTCTGTAGGAGGAGGGGAATAAACCAGCAATTTATAAATTTTAACACCAATACCATAGTGAAGAGGTCATCCGGGCAATTACCATGAGTGTATTTATAGAACAGACATAGGCAAACTTACAGCAATGGAAAATGATTGAAGCTGAGACGCCCGATCGGGTCTATAATATTATTGATTCTTCTTTGGGATTTATTCAGGAGCTCAAAGTAAATAGCAGAGGCACCAGATCATATGTAACAGCAATATTCTAAGCATATTCAACTATAGCAATTTTTGCTGTTTCAAATAAGAGAATTTTTAAGCTGAGAAAAATTCTTAAAACGAGCTTGTGTATAATACAGCACCACCTTTTGCCATTAATTTTCGTAATATGCACAAGAAAATACGGTATATTATGTCGACTTTATTTTATAAATAAATATTTGAATTTTAATTTTTAATGTGGTTTTCTGCGTTTTAATGTTTTCATTATTTAGACCCATATATATATATATATATATATATATATATATATATATATATATAAAAAAAAAAAAAAAAAGTAATTTATTAAGCATTAAAACCTTAATTAGTGAATATCATTAGATTATTAAGAAATAAACTCCTTTAAGATTTACGTTATTAAAAATAATTAAAAATATATTCACTAATTATGGTTTAGTTTTTTTTTTACGGCATATGAACCTCAATGGGTTAATTTTTTTTTTCAAAACGCTGTAACTGGTAATTTTTTTTTTCAGAAATATATTGCTGGTAATATGTTTTTTTCAAAAATATATTGCTGGTAAAAATGTATTGCTAGTAATAATTTTTCTTCAAAAATTTATTACTGGTAATAATTTTTGCAAAGTTTTTTTTTACACTTTGATAGTGTTTTGACCCCAGTTTAGGGGTAAATTATTTACGAATAGCCGGAGGCCCTAACAGGTGCTACCGCCTCGGGCCAGGTTGGACCTGGGATCATCAGAAATTGAGGTGATTCCACGCTCCTAAAAACCTCCTGATCAGAGGCCTTGCTGTTGGAAGTAGTTTATCGTCTTACCCAGGATACGGATGTAGTTTATCGTCATACCCTGAACGATTAATTCAGGTTTTCAATTCCTTTTATTCGGTTATTAAAAAAAAAAAAAGTTATATTTTTCTGATTCTGAGTTGTCTCACTCCTGAATTGTCCTGGTGTTGAGTCGGCGGTTTTGAGTCGGCGGTTTTGAGTTGTCCCTTCCCAGGCCTAGAAATAAGAACAAGACGAGACATCCCAAGGCATGAACAATGGGATGAGAACAGTCAACACCCATAGATTAAATAAAGGATTCAGTTCAGAATTCCTTCTTGGTTTTCTTCAAATTTCTTTACGATTTACTTTATTAAAATAATTAAAAAATTATTCCCTAATTAACGTTTTAATCCTTAATAAATTAATTTTATTTGGTTTTAAAAAAAAGTTATGTTTTACTGGTGCTGATTTGTCTCGATCCTGAATTATCTCGGTCCTGAGTTGTCACGGCGCTCAGTCGGCGGTGTTGAGTCGGCGGTGTTGTTGTTCCTTGCCGTTCTAACTCGGGCCCTACCCGCAAGGTCATATGCTGCTTTTATCAAGTAGAACATAAGAAAGAGATACGAACTAGAGAAAATAAATTGTTTCGCTCTCAGTTTAAGAAAAGCGATTTAGACATTCTAAGCATCGAAAATATTTGCTAAATATTAAAAAAAATACATAAAAAAATACAGCTGAAGATTAAAAGATAACTTTAAGATCTTAAGTCCGACAATTAAATAGAAATAAAAAAGTTTTTTTCCCCCATAAGAACCGGCGTATCTTTTAGAAAGCGGCGTAATGGAAGCCTGATCAACATAAGTGCGTTTCTAATCGGATACAAGATGAACTTTGTCCGAATTTAGTGAATATCGATTAAATATATTGATTTTATTAATCCGTGTTTCTTTTCTTATTTACGCCGAAGACATAAACATCAAATCCTTATGAAAAGCTACTTCTATTCTCGAATGACAATCACATATGATAACAAAAGATGGAAAAAAACAATTACAAAACGGAATGACCAGACATTCTGTTAGTTTATCGTGTAAAAATCTAATCTTAGTTTAGCCATACCACATCCTAAACGAAACTACCAATAGGGCAGGTAAATTTTCGTGATATTGCACTCAATTTTAAAGTTGGGGTTTGACTTGATAAATAAATACATCAAATATTTTTTTCCAAATCGTAGCCGTTGAGGAAACAAGATTAAAAGATTAAGTTCATTTTCCCAGATCGTATCTTTGTAATTTCATGGCGGTAATCAGTGAAAGACTTATAGAACAGCCTTATAAAATTTATCATTTACTGAAGCTTTACAAACTTTACATGGACAAGATGCATGAGACAAGCACATTATTACTAAATAATTTTGCCATCAAATAAGACATTTATTTTAGGGAAATTATACTGAACAATTTAACCATATTATAAATGTAATATGTTATACAGCGCAGTAGTTTTACTGTGATTTTCAATAAACAATTCAATTTTAAAACATTTTGTCTGATAATTTGTGTCCAGCCGTTTTATGGTGTTATATGAACTTTTATTTATTTATTTTATTAATTATGAGATAATAAATGATGTAGCAAATCTTATTCTTTAAGTAGCCTTTTTGTAATCTCTTACAATGTTTTTACACAGATTTTACTTATCGAATGCAGTAAAAAATGGATATTTTGCTTGTGGTGATTCATAATTAGAATTCTGGTTTGAATATATTTTCTATTCAATGTATCTAATAATTTTGAAGTCAGTTTGTAAGCAAAAATAGGCAGGATTTAAGTATCTTTAAAACTAAATGCTCAGAAATCGGTAAAAGCTATTAATGTAATATTTAGTAGCAGATCAAACTCCAGCTTATGTACTGAGTGCAACGTTGATTTTTTTTCAATAAAAGTCAAAAATCAACAAGCCTAAGTCTATCGATGGAAATAACGATCTGGCTTTCCCACCCAGGGCCAATGTACTAATGATGAGCAGGACGGTGCTGATGACATATACAAATATGTATAAACATATTTGTGATAAGAATGATCTCAAATAGAAAATCAGCATCCTGTCTTCCAAAAATGGGACTCTAGATAAACCTTTCCAAAACAGATTGGTTGGTTGTTCTTTTTTCTTTAGTGGCATATCAACATCCTACGAGTCATTTGTAGGCAATTATATTTTAAATTGTTTTAAATATTGTTTAATATTAGTTTTAGTGATACAAGTCTTATTAATTAACACATAGCTGGAGGAAAAATATATGGATTCATAAATTTCCCAAGGGTATCTGCGCGTAAGTGAATATAATTAACTTAACTGGAAATCGGCTCTCCGATTAACAGTTCCGAGGCATTGTCCAGTACTTCATCCACACTTGGTATTCGCAAGCGGTGACTTACTCACCAGACTCGACGTTGCTTAACTTCCGTGATCGTATGGGATCCGGTGTTTCAACGTCATGTGGAAATAAGCTTAAATACAAAAGGAAAACAGGTCACCCCCTAAAAGTAACGCTGGAGGAACATCAAAAGGTCGTAGTGAAAGGTGAAACAATGAAATCGGGCATGGCTGATCATGTATGGAGGGAAAGGGGTAGTCATCAGCCCCTGTGGAATGAAGTGAAAATACAGGACAAAGATGAATATTGGGGAGTTAGACGAGTTAGAAAAATGCAGCGCATATGCTAGGCTATAAGGAGCTCCTTAGTATGCCTATCATAGAAATAAATGCAATATGGGAGCTGCAGATAAATAAATAAATGCAAATGACAGCAAGTCTTCAACCGCAGCAACAATTAAAACATGAGCAGCAGCAGGTGCAACCTAATCGGCTGTCAGGTTTGATTTAAAGCTCCAAGATGACTACAGCGTATAATCGTACCATCTAGTTACTAAGCGGGCTTAATGTTCAAAGTTAGGATGCTTGTCTTCATTGGTAATTGCATAATTAAAAGAAAAACTTGTAGTTTCATCGAATGATTTATTTTATGGAAATATTTCAACTAGCTGTTTACTAGTTTCTTTGCAAGGTATATGGTGTATAAGGTCTTTTTTTTAATCTGCTTATACTTTCAACTGTAATCTACTTTTTGTATGAATGATTCATTGTAATATAAATTGAACTCCACCACATATTTGATTAAAAGAACTGATCCGACGTGCAAATTTTCGGGATAACAGCTGAGTCATTACTCTATTTATTGAACAATTCATTTCATACCACATGGACTGATAACCTCCTACACCCAAAACTCATCAAATTACCATATAAGTAAAAAACGCACTCTCTTAAATTTAAAAAAAAATAAATTCAACCTTAGCTTTGCGACTGCATGTTCCAAAAGTTTTTATCCCTTAACAATAACACATTTCTAAAAAAAAAAAAACATATTTCGATTCGCATTTAATTTTTTCGTCTCTGATACTACCTGGATTTACTAAAAACAAAATAATTTCCATGCCTGAGGATGACTGTATGTACAGTTGAAAGTACTAGCAGTTTAAAAAAAGACCTTATACAGCTTGTAGTTATTAAAAACAAGGATCATAATATTCATCGAGTGGTTCGAAGGTTAATGCAACTTTAAAATATTGTTTGCGAAGAGATTTCGCCATTTTATATCATTAACTTTACTAATTTACTTGTATAAATGATTCATTGTAATATATTCATATATTCATATATATATATATATATATATATATATATATATATATATATATATATATATATATATACGTACGTAGAAAAAAAGCTAATGTTGATAAGATAGCGAAACTCACAAAGCACTGCCTAGGCCCTGATAACGTTATATGTAAATTTTCTCCAGGTCTTGAGATTTAGTTCTTCTGAAAATGTTGAATTCAATTTCTTGAAAGGTTCTCAATCTTAATCTCATCCCCGTTCATGATAAATGTGCTGACTCGCGTTCTGTACAAAATCAATTCCCATAAATTAAGTTAAATAATAATTAAATACTAACACCTTTTTTGACTGCCCAGTTTAAAATCTTCGAACTCCCTTACGCTTTTATGGAATAATAAGTCAAAACTAATTTTGTAGAATAGCTTGCATATCCTATTTAGGTTATTGGCGTAACACAATCTTCCAGTACTTATTATGATGTGGATTGTTCTAATAATGTGCGTTGTGGTGCACTGATTCAGAATGAGAAATTATAGAACCGAGCCCGCGTTCCAGTCGTTTTCGGGTCATTCTTTTATGCGCAAATACCCTTGGAAAAAATTGAATCCACCGCTTTAAACCCAACCGTCTATCAGTTGAATAGTAGGGCAGACTTGATTCTGTAGCCTTGGTTGGTAAAACAGTCTACCGTAGAGAGAAACGGAAACCTACTGTGGGAACATCTTCTGCCTAGTCAGTCATCAATCGAAAGCGACATGATCGCCCAAGTGTGTATGCCGTATGGTATATGACTTTCTCTTCACTCTCCATCTATGATTTGAATAGCAGGACAGATTTGATTTTATAGCCTTGACTGGCAACCAGTCTACCACAGAGAGAAACGGCAACCTACTGTAGGATAATCATCTGCCTGGTTCTTGATCATGTTTCGAAAGAGACATGATCACCCAAGCGTGTATCACGTATTGCACTTGACTGACTTTATCTCTTCTCCCTCCTGCTATGGATTAAATACCTGGAGAGACTGAGTCCTATAGCCTTGATTTGCAACCAGCCTTCCACAGAAAGAAACAGCTAGTGCAATAAAATCTTCTACCTCGTCAGTCATAAATTAAAAGAGACATGGTCACCCAAACGTTTATCCCGTATGGCACTTGACTGACTTTTTCTCTTCTCCCTCCTGCTATGGGTTGAATAGCAGTACAGACTAGATACTATAGCCTTGTTTGTCAACCAGTCTACCGCAGAAATTAATGTCAACCTACTGCTTGAAAATCTTCTGCCTAGTCAGTCATGAATCGAAAGAGACATGATAGGCGAAGCGTGTAACGTGTATGGCACTTAACCGATTGATTGTTCTCAGCTAAACTTTTTAAATACGACGAAATCGACTTTTGACCCACTCTGTACGTAGAATCAAATGTGTGAAAACGTGCACACACACACACATACACACACAATAGTATGAATTCTTTCTCGTCTCAGGTATTCAATTTTGTCGGCTATCTCTTCACAACTAATTCCAGTATTACGTTCAGATTTCGACACTTAAAACAAACGGAGCACTGACAAACGGCTTCTCTTTTGAAACCTGTCATTTTCGAATGAGACTAAAACGGCTCACCTTTAAACCTCTCCCCCAAGTCTCAACTAACTCGGCTCTCCCTCAGCCGTAAATCACAAAATAATCTACAAGTACTCACTGGACAGCATGTCTTTTCAATTTAATTGCCAATCAAACATTACTGGATACCATAAGTACCCCGGGTAATTGGGTTATAATGACATAGCAAGTGATACTGCTATTGATGTAATTGGTCGGACCTGATTTAGTCAGTTGGGATGGGATCGAGAGGTAAGGAGGGAGAGAATAAGAAGTCATTGCAGTTGTTGTAATTGGGGTGTTTTGAGAGTGGGTAGTTGTTTATCATGAACTTCGGTGACTGTCTTTTAGGAAGCAGCTAAATGGAATCACTTCGTCCTTAGTGATGACGATTCAGCTATGTAATAGTTGCAAGCAGTAGTAATCAGTACTAGCAAGAAAAACAACTATGTCTGACAAACACTCACACACATATATACGTACATATACAAGGTGTGCCATAAACATGGGACACATTTTAAATGCAAGTATCTTGGATTATTAAAACGACATAGCGTACTAAATATATTTATTACGTAACTGATATACAAGATTTCAATATATTATTTTGTATGTTGTTATTTCCTAAAGGTATCTGATATTTCTTTTGCTGAAGGTGGACACTCATAATGTCGAGGGAATTCTATACAACATGAAAGCATACTTCACTAGCCAAAGATCCATCGTTGCAGCCTAAAGGAAATTCCGACAGCATTTTGGAAACGACAGGCACCGTTCCAAAAGGTGATCCCAGAATTTGTTACAAACTTCCGTGAGACAGGCAATGTCAACTGTGTTTGAAATTAGAGAGCGAGTTCTCTTCGTGAGGGTAAGTAATCAGCTCAGGGATGAGATATTCAAATCTTAGATAATATGTTGAACTCTTGAGGATAAAGTGTCCGAAATTCATATTTTGCTATTTTTGTTTAAGTTCTTTCGACTTTCTCAGTCATTACCAAGAACCAATGTGATATTGGTGTGGTAGTTAGAATTCCTTTGTCTGCTTCCTGGTTTTCTTTAGAAAATTGGACTTTTGAAAGAGTTTGGTGTGATACTGAGTGTAACGGCTATTGGGAACGACGCTAACTTGTGATTTATTTTAATTTAATTATAATTGGAATTTAATTTATTCTTTAATCATTATAATATATATATATATATATATATATATATATATATATATATATATATATATTTATTTACGGATTAATATCAAGCTAGATTGAGAACGACGCTAACTTGTGTTTTATTTTTAATTTAATTATAATTGAAATTTAATTTATTTTTAATCATTATAATATATATATATATATATATATATATATATATATATATATATATATATATATATATATATATATATTGAATAAAAACAGACCACTTTAAGGTTCCATGTAATAAGTTATTTCACCACAACCCCTTTAACAGGGCTCTGGATTATCAGACTTCACTTCCAAAAGTTGAAATGAATATATATATATATATAACGGATTAATATCAAGCTAGATTGGGAATGACGCTTGTGATTTATTTTTAATTTAATTATAATTGAAATTTAATTTATTTTTTAACCATTATAATATATATATATATATATATATATATATATATATATATATATATATATATATTTAACGGATTAATATCAAGCTAGAAAAATTAAACCTGTAGAACGATTTGATATTCTAAAATAATAAAACAATATATATGTGTGTGTGCGTGTGTGTGCGCGTGCGTGTGTGTCAAATTTCAGATATAACTAAAACATATATGTAAAACGACAATATAATTACAACCACATCCGAATCACTTACACATATGATTAGGACCATAACTACACATAATAATAATTTTGAAGCATGTACATATAAAATAAACTGTCGCAACTGCTCTTCACAATACACTGGGGAAACTTGCAGAACTTTTTAAAAAAAGTTATGTATTAACACAAAAAGAATATTATGCGCAAAAATCATCAAATATATTTGTTATACATAGAAATGAATTCAACAACAACTTTGAATTAAAGAAGGCCACGATTTATTAAAAGAGAAAATAAATTATTTAGAGGAAAATTCTCGAGAGTGTCGCTATTAAATCTTATCAAAATATAAAACTGCGCTCCAGATTTTTTCAGATATCTTAATTCCTGATAGAATCGCGCCATTTCCAAGCCAACATTCATGAACATAAAATGTTAAAAAAATAAAAACAAAATTAAATTTATAACCTTATTTTATTTGAAATATATAATACATAAATTAACCCCAAACTAAAATAATTGAAATATTAATTGCAAGATCACCAAAATATCATTTACTGAATTTCGTGTTTTAGAATTAAATTATATCACTTAACTTCCTCCATAATTAGTTTGGCTTTTTTCTGTTTTTAACCAAATGAATATTTTTAAATGTTTCTTAAATTTAAAATTTTTTGAAAAACTAGCAAAATTTATATTTTGTTTATAAATACTTGTTGCAAAATAAAATATTTACTTATGCTTTGATAAAGTCTATCAGAGGACGAAATGTGTCGGCTAAGATAAGTTTTCCCTCTCTCTCTCTCTCTCACTCTCTCTCTCTCTCCATATATATATAATTAATAATTATCGTAATCGAATTAAGTCGACTCCCCATGAAAAATTATTACCTGTAGAACAACATTTCCGCCTGGAAAAACACGATTTCAAAACCCATGCCAAATTCACTATAATTGAGAGAATAGAAAAGTTATGATTTTAGAGTCCTATGAAAATAATTGGATACAACGTCTAAAAACAAAATATCCAGCCAGGCTAAATCATAAATTTAACAATATAGATAGTACCAATATATAAATCAACAAATCAAAACCTATCCACATTTCTCACCCACACAAGACAGATATGCTTACGGAGGTGTGGAGGCTTCACACTTATACACTTATACACACACCCACACGAATATAAACACTTACACACATCATACTCACTCACTCCCTAATGAGCCAAATGATAACACACACCCACGGCAATACACACGCTTACACATATCATACTCACTCACTTCCTAAGAACCAAATAACACACACACAAACACTAAACAGAGACACATCCCCTCACCAGGTCCAATAAAACTGTCAAACTGACCAGAGAATTCAGAGCAGCATGTATCTATCCAACTCTTATCTCAAATAACAACTTAAAAGATACTGTTTGACCAACACAAGGAATGTTAAAAGATTCATGTTAAAAAGATAAAAAATAAAAAAAAACAAATGAAAACTACAGACAAAAGTTCATTTTCTCCAGCAAAAGATACATTTCTGTAGTTTACTGCTACCAGCAAGCAGAAATATTTCTCCTCCTGATGATGGCCATGTTGGTCGAAACTCGTCGAGGAATCTAAATGAAATAATAATAAAAAAAACGAAAGAATATTAATCTACAACCCAGTGTGTCTAACTATTTTAATTTTTTAAATTTTTAAATTCTGTATAATTTTTTATATTTTTTTTCATTGTTCAAAATGTGTGTGTGTGTGTGTGTGTGTGTGTGTGTGTGTGTGTGTGTGTGTGTGTGTGTGTGTGTGTGATAAACGTATTTGACTAAATGAATAAGGACAGGGATTTTTTTATGCTATTTTGTGAATTTCACCTGGTGTCGAATATGAAGTTGGATATCAGCTAGAAACTTATGAAAGAACTTGCCGAAATTGTGTATAATGTTGCGTGAACTTTCGACCACCATTAGTCATTTTCAAGGAAAGCAGGTTGAAATTGATTGATATCTGATTTTAAAGTCACGTGACAAAAATGACTTTCATGTTTACAGCATCAGAGCGGCAAGTTTGAAACATTTTTTGCATGGTTTGTGACCGCCTTTTGATTTGAAGAGCCGCCATTATTTTTAATCATTTTTTTTTAATTTGGACTAGCAGAGTAGCTGCAATGCGGGCCATAATCTGACGGTTTAAAAAAGGGTTGATGTCAGATTTGGTTCAAAAAGTTTAAGGTCAATTTTCTTGGAAAAATGTTGCATATAGGAAATATGTTACTGTATTTTTTCATCATCGACAAAGATGTTGTTTCGAAAAGAACAAAACAATTGGCATTAGTCCTTTTCTAATTTTCTGTTGCAGAGAGATGCTCTTTATAACCTCGAGTTTGAGATCTTTGATTTTCTTTGTTTAAATACGACAATATCCGTCCAATGAATAGAGAAAAATTGTCACAGAATTTCAATTACCTGTCCCAAATTTCTGTATACGGAACATTTTCAGCCAGACATATTTTCCGAAGTTCTTTCTGTCCACTAACTTTTCCTCCTCTGAATATAGTTGAATAGATATTATAATAGAAACAGTGGAATACTTATCTAATATTTTTTATTATTTTTTCAATTTTTCAAATAATTCTGGAAAATTTTAAGACAAACCGATAAAACATTATTTGAATGGTTTAGATAATGGAATATCTTTTTCAGTTCCGCTCGATTAATTTGTGGTAATGTGAAATATAAGATGTAAACAAGGCTTCAGGTGAAACCTTACATACATGACAGAAAGTTTTTAATTTGGAATATAAGATAGCAACAAGTCATGAAATAAAGATGACAATATGGTTTAAGATTAAATAAAATATGAGAAGTCATAAGATTAAATATAAGATAACAAGAAGGCTTCAGATAAAATATCAGCTGTTGCCAAGTTTTAAGATTAAATATATAATGTCAACAAGGCTTAATGTGAAAATAGATGCCAACAACGTTTAATATGAAAAAAGGATGACAACAAGTTTTAAGATTAAAGAAAGAAGACAAGTGTTAAAACGAAAAATAGATGACAACGAGGTTTAAGATGACATAAAGATGACAACAAGGGTCAAAACGAAAAAAAAAGACGAGAACAAGGTTTAAGATGATATAAAGATGACAGCAAGAGTTAAGACGAAAACAAGATGACAACAAGGTTTAAGATGATGTAAAGATGACAGCAAGGGTTAAGACACAAACAAGATGACAACAAGGTTTGAGATGATATAAAGATGACAGCAAGAGTTAAGACGAAAACAAGATGACAACAAGGTTTAAGATGATATAAAGATGACAGCAAGGATTAAGACGAAAACAAGATGACAACAAGGTTTAAGATGATATAAAGATGACAGCAAGGATTAAGACAAAAACAAGATGACAACAAGGTTTAAGATGATATAAAGATGACAACAATGATTAAGACGAAAACAAGATGACAACAAGGTTTAAAATAAAATAAAGTTGACAAGGGTTAAGACAAAAACAAGATGACAACAAGGTTTAAGATGATATAAAGATGACAGCAAGGATTAAGACGAAAACAAGATGACAACAAGGTTTAAGATGATATAAAGATGACAGCAAGGATTAAGACGAAAACAAGATGACAACAAGGTTTAAGATGATATAAAGATGACAACAATGATTAAGACGAAAACAAGATGACAACAAGGTTTAAGATGACATAAAATGACAACAAGAGTCAAAACGAAAAAAGAGACAACAATGTTTAAGATGGCAAAGATAACAACAAGGTTTAAAACGAAAAAAAAATATGACAACCACGTTTAAGATGGGAACAAGATGACAACAAGTTTTGAGTTGAGAAAGTGATGACGATAAGTTTTAAGATGAGAAAAAGATGACAATATGGGTTATGATTAAATATAAAATGACAAGTCTTAAGTTTAAATACATAATGACAAGGAAGCTTAAGAGAAAATAAAAGACTACAGAAACATTTTAGATTAAATAAAAAATTACAAGGAGGTATAAGATGGCAATAGAACAGTAAGGTCTTACGAACATACCACGTTGAAGCACTGCTTCTAGTACGATTACTGAAGTTAAGCAATGCCTAGTCTGGTCAGAATATAAATGGAAATACCAGTAGCAGTAACAATTTTTTAGAATTTACTTTCCTGTCTATTTTTCTCCTGAAACAAACTTTTACAATTGCTGTTTTCAATCCGCTTACGAATTTGTGGTAACTTATGTGATTTTTTTAAATTAAAAAAAAAGTGTAAATATTTTTTTTAATTGTATTTAATTTAGTATTTTAATTTACGATTTGTCATATAACCCATTTTGCTATAAACATTTAAGAACTTTGTTGCTGTACTCATATTGGACTTTATTTATTCAATTTATGCAATTCTCTTACATAAATGTTGATGGAACACTGGTGTATTTTCGACTGATAAACTGTCAATGTGGATATACGCCCTCCTTTAAATGTTCTGTGATTGAACTATGGTCATTCAGGTGAAACGTAAGCTTTCTCGTCATCACATGAATTACCTCCCTTTCATAGAGGTAAAACAATGCTTAGAATTTACGGTGTTAACTCAAAACACATGTATAAATAAGCAAACCATAGAGATAGTCTCAGATGAGATTGAAAGTACTTGGGAATCTAAAAATTATTTGAAAGAAAATTTTGGAATTTTTCTTAATCAATTTTCTACAGCCACCAGAAAATGACGCGTAGACTTGAAAGGATTAAAGCTAAAATAAATAAACACACTACGTCTAAATTCTTTAACTGAACATGCTTGAATATGCTGACAAATTTTCTTCAATCGGCTTCGATGGCCTGTCTATGTTCCAGTTTATCATGACATGTAAAAACACACTAAACTCTGAACTTCCTTTCCTATTTTGCGTAGATGTGGCATTTAGTTGGTTAATCAAGACATACCCACAAGTCTATTTTTAATTCTGACCTTATGTTCCCCCACCGCTTTAACATTTGAAAAAGAGGTAACAATTTGTTTTTTTTAAATTTCCTTAAAATTCATTTAATCACCAGTCACTTAGTGTTATGGGACCTTACCCATAATAACATAATGTACTATTCCATACGTAATAAATACTGCAACTCAAGAGGAAGCAGAGAGTTCAGTCTGAAGTCTGAAGTGAAGTCCGGCAGGAGTCTGTCAGTCCGTCAGGGCGAGCGAGTCAGTCAGTCGAGTCAGAGGCAGACCGAAACAGAGTCGCATTCAGACAATTACTACTAAACCTGATTGTTCGTGTTAACACTTTCTTCTTCTCTGTAGATATTCCTGTTTGTAATATATCTGTGTTATTCCATATCCGTGTTCGAGTTCTTCTTTATTGGTTCTACCTTGGACTATCACCGTGGTACAAGGAATCGGACCATAACACTTACCATCGCCTGAAGAAGTACAGTCAAAGTATTGAAACATGAAAGCCTTTATGTAACGATTTCAACATGTTTTTTTATTATAATCTTTTATAATAAAAAAAGTAATATATATATATATATATATATATATATATATATATATATATATATATATATATATATATATATATATATATATATATATATATATATATATATATATATATATATATATATAGATATTAGTGGAAAATATACATACATATGAAAAATATATCTAAAAAATTCCCATACATGTATATTTTCAGAAAAAAATTTTCCAAGAGGAAGGATCCAGGTAGAACTCAATGTCTAGGACAGAGTAAGGATATAATAAAAAGGCTTAAACACTAATATTCCATGGTCAAATATATGTATATAATAAAAACGCTTAAACACTAATATTCCATGGTCATAATTTATTCCATTGGAATCGTAAATACGATCCAATTCATCAGATTATTACCTATATATATATATATATATATATATATATATATATATATATATATATATATGTGTGTGACCATCCTAAAAGGTGGCACATTAGGCAAAGAATGAAGAGGGAGAGAACGGAGGAAATAGGCTTACA
>CAHIKZ030004391.1:3807500-3815000 GCA_903632075.3 Acanthosepion pharaonis | reverse complement strand
TAGAAAAATTTTAAATAAATCTATTGTATCTAAATACAAATTAGAGACATGCCATAATAGATGATTCCATCTTAAATAAATCAACAATGTTTTGCGGTAATTTTTAACATCGACTTTAGATTTATCTTGATAAGTTTTTGAATAATTTTAACTCATTCAACATTATAGATAAAAATAGTGAATTTTATATACTAGTGTTTTTATCGAGACTTACCATGAACAAAACAGATTCAGGGATTTGGATAAAAACAGCTCTCAGATTGACGTCAAAATCGGCGAACATTTTTTAACCTATAAAAATCAGTTGGGCTTAGTTTAATTTCTAATGTATATAAAAGTAGGGAGAAAAGACAAATGTTGATAGGATAGTGTGTGGGTCACAATCAGGCTCCCCTGCCACGTCTGGTTGTGTGTTTCGGGGATAGTACACATGGGTCATGTTTGCTTGTTTCAGTTAGGTTGGCTAATTTAAAGACATACCAACACTTCTTTTATATGAAATATAAATCGAACCGACCAAAATCACAATGTATTAATGGTTGGAGAGAAAAGTCTTTTTTTTTTCTATTTTTGTTTTTGTTTTTGTAGAAGAAACAAAATAATGCACAGAGTTAAACTGATAATTTTTTTCATCTAAATTCACCTAATGCAAGAGACAAAAGACATTCAAGAAAAAAGGCCACTGAAAAGGGCTACTAGAAGTCCTACCAGGCCACAATCTTAAAGAGCATAAGATATGCAGATGACAGTGTTGATAGCAGACACGGAAAGGGAACGGTATCTTGATGTGCATATTTTATAATTAATGTGCATATATATTAGCGTAAGAAAAATAAAATAAACAAAAATAAAAAAAAAATTTTGTAACCTCGTTCCCACTAATTATACTTGAGCGTTGAGAAATCTTTTTAAAATTAAACTCATCTAAAAAGAAGAAAACTTTTACTGTCATCTAATAAGGGAGAAACTTATACCTTAGGGGTGTAAGAAAAGGGTGTGCCGTCTCACCAGGCTTATTCAAGCTACTCTGTGAGGCGATTCTGAGAGAACTAGAAGTTCTCTCAGGATTCATTATCGGCGACGTTAATCTTAAGAACATAAGATATGTAGACGACACAGTGTTGTTAGAAGACACAGGAAGGAAACTACAAAAACTCCAGAAGTTATTGAAGGAAAGCTAGATGAAAGGACTAAACATCAAAAATACACTTATTTACATTATTCGGACTATTGTCTTCATCTTTGTCGCCATATTTATTACAAAGTTTCGGCCGTTGTACGATCCGGTCTTCTTCAGGTCGTTGGAATGTCGAACTGATAAATAATGTACATAATACCTCATCTCAGAAATATAGACAGATATCAAAAAGACAGAATGCATGGTTGTTAGTAAAAGGATGAACACAAAATACGAATTTCAAATCGGAGATATCACAATCAAAAAACAGCAGATATTTTTAATATCTAAGAAGTATTTTAAAAGAGAACGGAAAGTGTGACATTGAAATCCAAAAGTGTATTGAGATAGCCAAAGATTCCTTCCAAAAGCTAAGCATAGTACTAAGAAATAGAAAAACAAAAACATTGCTAGAAACGAATCGTAAACAGTTTTTGTTCTCTTGTATGGCAGCAACTTTTAAAAAATCTTCTTAAAGGTGAAGAAACCTGAAGCAACAGAAATATGGTTCTACAGTAGGATGTTGAGAATACCATAGACCGAACATGTGAGCAGCGACGAAATTTAATAAAAAATTGATACAAAAAGGACATTTATACTCAACATAAGAAAGGGACAAGTGAGGTTTCTAAAGGCACTTAATGAGGATGAAAGGCTTGGAAAATCTGATTCTCACAGGACAGATTGAAGGCAAAATGGACAGAGAAAAAAACGAATAACATACTAAATGATTTTGAGTAAATGGATGGCGGAAGGGAGTTCAGGAGAAACAACAGAAAGACAACATTTATTAGACGCTACAAGGGGCAGGAAGTTGAGGAGAGCCATGACCACCTATGTCCCAAAGGGGATACCGAATATAAAGAAGAAGAACTGTTGACCATAAACTGAAAGCAGTTAAGAGTGTTTTTTTCGGAAACGCATCCACGTGAGAATCTGTTCCTGCTGGAAGGAAGCTTTCTAAGTCAACCAACAATAGCTCGTAATTTTAACCGTCTTTGTTCTTGCCGAGAACCAAAGTGACACTTTGAACTTTTTAGAACCTTCAGCTGTCTGCAACATCCCAGAAGCAAGCCAACATAACATTGCCTACCACACTGATAACACTTGGTTCTTGATGATGACAGAGACGAACGAAAATATTTAGAGAAAAATGATAGGACCAATATGAACCTCAGATTGCTGATGCACAATTTTGATCGCAAATGTACAACTTATTCGACAATTAGAAAATATGCAATAAAAAAATTAAACAGACAGGATTTGGTTGAATTTTGAACTTCTTGAGGTGAATATTTGTTGCCTAAATATATCTTATTCTGATTTAATGTATAAATGTTCTGACAGTTTCCATTTTTATTTGGATATCCGCATTGTTCACATGCTCAGTTCATCGTAGTTTCAACATCCTTCTGAAGAAGCAGATCTCTGTCGCGTGAAGTCATTTCTTCATGTCTAGTAATAGTAGTAGTAGTAGTAGTAGTAGTAGAAGAAGAAGAAAAAGAAGAACAATGTCTAAATCCAGGTTTTCAAAACTTTCATTTATTTAAATAGCACCAATTTTCAAAAATAAACAAAAGCAGAAAGAAAGCAAAAAGATGGAACAAAAGCCTTAAATCTGTTTTCTTTTGCTTTTTTTTTTAAAATCCAATCAAAAACTTTAATCCCCACACCCCACCGCCGCTTTAATCTGTTTAAATCTCTGATTTATTCGGGTCTTCAAGTTAATAACCGTACAACACATACAGCAAGCCATTGTTTGTTCGTTTTAATTAGCTTAAAAGGGAGAAAGAAAAAAAATGAAGAGATCTGCTTATGGCAATCAAAGAAATGTGTGAGAAGAGAAAATGTATGCACGCGGAGCTTCGCACACTGGAATGAAACGACACTTTTGACTTCTTTTCATAACGTCACGGTTCTCCAGACGAAACTGACTTTCCTTTGTAGCCCATCTCCACCATGTTGATTTGGACATTTCGAATTGGCGTAATGGTTAACAAGCTTGTCTTGCTCGATCAATTGCGACTAAGTAGTGAATTAGATCCTCATAGGGTGTCCTAATACTTTCGTGCCACATCTAAGCTAAGCTTAGAAAATCACCCAGGCACTTCGACGTAATGTAATGGTTAGCAACATGTCCCCTCTAAAAGAATTGCAACTGAATAAAGAATTAGACCCTTACTGGGTGCCACAAAACTTTCGGAGCATCGAAGCTACGATTAGAAAACCCCCCAGGCACTTCGATGTAGTGTATTTTTAGCAAGCTTGTCTCGCTAGACCAGTTAGAACTGCATAGGGAGTTCCTTACTGGGCACTCCATCCTTACGGCCTTGTGCTTAAGCTATGTTTAGAAAATCGCTAGGGTGCTTAGACATGATGTAATGGTTAGGAAGCTTGTGTCACTAGATCAATTACGAATGAGTAGTGAGATCGATCCTCATTAAATGGTCTATACTTTTGGCCTTGTGCCAAATCTAAGCTGCCATCTCTACCATCACTAAGAAAGATATATTTGCTTTTGATTCTCATATTAATTGAAAGCAGAAGGCATAAAATTACGTTCGAAGCTAATCAGCCACGAACTGTATTCAAACCAAATCTTTGATTTTTATAGTCTGTTTTAACCCCCCCCATCTCTCTCTCTGTATGCATATATATATATATATATATATATATATATATATATATATATATATATATACGCATATATATATATATATACACATGGCAACGGCACAATGGATAGCCGAGTTCAAATTCCAGTCGAATCCATTACATTCACTTACGTGCTAATACACTTGGGAAAGGGATAAACAGCAGGACAGACGGGGTTCTATAGCCTTTGATGGCAACTGGTCTAGAAGGACAACTCTGAATTCAAAACCTGCGGAGGGTCGTTTGGGGACCTTGTGGCACGTAGTGCACCAGGTCTCTGTATTCGGCCCTTCAAAAAGTGTGAATGGTCCTGAAACGAAACCTTCACCACTATAATCAAATCTCATGTGCTGTTGTCAGGCTATCAGTTTCCTGGTACTGATCTTCTTGACCCTCATGTCGAATTCGACGGGAGAATATATATATATATATATATATATATATATATATATATATATATATATATATATATATATATATATATATATATATATATATATATATATATATATATATATATATATATATATATATATATAAGAAATTAGATACGGAAGACTAACGGTTAATGGCTAGGATTAAATTATTAAAGAGTTGAGTTAGAAATATGGTCAGGTTTATTACATTCTCTTACCCCTGGGAAAAGTAGGAATCCATCACTTCTCCCCCTCATCTATGGGTAAATGGCGGGGCAAATTGTGTCCTTTAGCCTTGGGAGGCAACCAGTCGAGGAGAAGAATTTAAGCCCTGAATTTAAAACCTGTTTGGTTTATTTTGTTTTGCGACTTATCAACACTAATGAATTGTTTAATGCCGATACGATTTTTAGGATAGGTTCGGATGAATAGAATATGTATTCTTTGTAAGAAATCTGTTTGTAGATCATGTTTTATTAACGTATATTTCTAAAGAGTTTTTTTGTCGAGAGTCAGTTTTTTAAATGTATTGATTGTAATATTTATTTCTTTTTGAAAAATGTATTGTTGGTATTTCTCTTTCAAAAAATGTACTGCTGGTAATTTTGACTATAAAAATCCATAGTGGTTTGACTCAAATTTTAACAGTTGCAAACATCCCGGGTCAGGGAGCACCCGGGAAGAACATCATTGAAGAGGTGGTTCCACGCTCCTGAAAACCCCCGATCAGAGGCCTTACTGTAGAATGTAGGTTATCGTCTTAAAGCCTGAGGGTCTAGTGTACGGACCGAGAGTGACCCATAGCATATATCTTGTCTTCAGTTGTCAGTCAAGAGCTTACGGAGGAGGTGGGAGCCGCCATGCCATCTGAAAGGATCACGCGAAAGAAAAATCAAAATTTGCTTCTTCTGCAGTCAAGTCCTCTATTAGTAGTTTTACTATATTCACCAAAAACAAGGCCCAAGAGCCACTAATATAGAGAATTACGCTGTGGAGTTAAATTAGGGTAGGGAAGGAGAAGCCTTAGGAATATAAAACTGAAGTAGACTTTAGAATGAAGGAGGAACTCAATCCTAAAGAGGTTTGCCCCTTCTTTTCTAGGAAACAACACCCCTAAACAGACCAGGGAGGTGTGCGAACTGGGCGCGTTGAACTGATGATGATGAAAATGATGATGATGACGATATGGAATTATACATATTTTGAGTGTATGCAGACAGACACACACTATTATGCATCCACTGAGTCGAATCACCCACATTTCTACCGTATTCCATAAGTAAGGATGAAGTTCTAAAATAGATTAGACCTGCTACTTTCTGGAACAAACACCCGCGTGGTTGGTTTCCTGAACACTACTATTTACCCTCTTCAAGCCAAGTGTCAATAGCTGTTTATCCCCATAATATCCTCTTTGTTCTACCTCCTCTTATCACAGATCTCGTATAGAAGCACTCTATCAAAAAAGGTTCTTGAACCTTGTATTGCGTAAGCTTTAGTATAAAGTACGCACACACACACACATACACACACACATAGCCTTTAACAAATAATAATAAATATAGTTTTTAATAAGTAATATTAAATATAGTTTTTAATAAGTAATATTAAATATAGTTTAAGCAATAAAAATCTGTTGGATTAATAAATAAAGACGATGGGCATAAAAAACAAGTCTTATCCAAAACAGATAACTGAAAATTTTAAAAATGATCAGCTTTCCGTTAAGCATGGTCACGTTGTCGTCACATGGGCGACGCTTTCAAATATTGTCTTGAAGAAGGTTTATTAAACCGAAACGTCAGACGTCGACATTTCATTCATTTTAAACAACATAATTGCATTTAAGGATTTTTGGTTTGTTTTTTCCAAATTTTTGGGACTGGAGAAGAAGTCTCTTATATCCGGGTTTCTCTTATATCCGGGTTTGGTCTATTTTATATACATTAACACAGGCTCTAATTTGGGACCAGAGAAAATCTTTCTTATATCCGGGTTTCTCTTCTATCCAGGTCTCTTATATCCGGGTTACACTGTATATATATATATATATATATATATATATATATATATATATATATATATATCGTATACACGTGTTTGTATAGCCATCCACATTTTTTTAACAGTGAAATTAATCACAACCGTCCAAGGTCGGGTAGTCATGGTGCATGTATGTGTGTGTGTATGTGTATCTGTTTGTGTATATGTGTGTGCGTGTGCCTGTGTAAAAATCGTTGGATACTATTTTAGTAGGTACTAATAAAACAAACACCTCGTTTTACGATGTAATGCGAAACACAAACTCCATTATTCCGCGATCAGTGTTGATTTCTTTTTTGTCTGTTTCCTCCTGGGAATCTTGATGAAATTTAGCAAGTGCTTCTGAAAAAAGAAAAAAGCACTCGCATATCATTCGTTCCTTTGTTCCACAGAAAAAAAAATGCTGAAAAATTCCTGACCTGACAAAAAGTCTTCCACATCCAGTAAAAAATAAATAAATAATAATATTAATTGCAAATAATAATTAATTTAGTTTTCTCGTAGTTTGTGATGTGGGTCGAGCGAGAGCAACTTCTCGTTTCGACGAAAATCGCTCCGAAATTAATGCCTTGTATTTATTAACACGCAAAACAGAACAGATAAAGCGAAACACATTCGCAATGTCGGTGGGAGCAAGATTTCGTCGAATAAACACCATTTTTTTTTCATGACACTCTCCATCATTGACTCCAGTTAATTTCGGTGATTGTGTCCGGAGCAGAGAAGGATTAACTGTAATGTATAGAAATCCATATCTTCGTCATGACTACATCGCCCACCAGATTTTTTTTTCTTCTTCTCGTCGTCGTCGTCCTCCTCCTCCTTCACCTCGTTCTCCTTCTCGTCGTCGTCGCCCTTCTCTTCTACCTTCTTCTTCTTCTTGTCGTCGTCGCCCTCCTCCTCCTTCACCTCGTCCTCCTTCTCGTCGTCGTCGTCCTCCTCTTCCACCTTCTTCTTCTTCTTCTTCTTGTCGTCGTCGCCCTCCTCCTCCTTCACCTCGTCCTCCTTCTCGTCGTCGTCGTCCTCCTCTTCCACCTTCTTCTTCTTCTTCTTCTTCTCGTCGCCCTCCTCCTCCTTCACCTTGTCCTCCTTCTCGTCGTCGTCGTCCTCCTCTTCCACCTTCTTCTTCTTCTTCTTCTCGTCGCCCTCCTCCTCCTTCACCTCGTCCTCCTTCTCGTCATCGTCGTCCTCCTCTTCCACCTTCTTCTT
>CAHIKZ030004391.1:3797500-3805000 GCA_903632075.3 Acanthosepion pharaonis | reverse complement strand
CTTAAGTTTCTCTCCCTCGACCCCAGACTTCGGAAATTGTACTGGAGTAAGCTATATATCAAATCATTGTTAACCCGGGTAATATATAAACCAGGTGCCGTAAGACATATGGTAGATTCATCAACATAGCATTTTTAACGGAAAAAAAAGTCTAAAATACATTACTACACAGGGAATGGAAAGCCGTTCGTTGCTACTTCTATTTCACTGAGTTAACGCAAGTTACAGGTTTATGTTAATGGGGGCCACCTCGATATGGGTTAATGTTTAGCACGCTTCTCTAACGAGATCATTTACTGCTGAATAGTGAGTTCGATCCTCACTTTCGTGCCACATATAAGCTACGCTTAGAATGCTACTGAAGGTTCACTACGGCATATGACTACATCAAATTCAGTGAAGTCATATGCCGTAGTGAAGCTCGGTGAAAGTGTCATTGGCATGAGAAGCATTACACATTCAGAACGCTTCTGGTGAGTTTCAATTACTTTCCAGTAATTTCCTTCTTCTACTGAAGGTTCCAGAGATAGAGCAAGCGTGTGAGCAACGGTGAGGTCTTAGTTTGCAAACAAGGAAGAGGCATATACTTAACATCAGGAAGAGGCAGCTGGAGTTTCTGGGATGCATAATGAGGAAGGAGGGCTTAGAGAATCTGATACTCACGGGTCGAATAGAGGGAAAGAGAGACAAGCGAAAACAACGCGTGACATACCTGGCGGGCTTAAGCAAGTGGATGACAGAACATGGTCTAGAGAAGGAAGAAGAGGAGAGGAACTTGTTGAGAGCTGCAAGCGATAGAGGAAGGGGTGGAGAGCCATGATCGCTTACATCCTGAAAGGAAATGACACATAAAAATAAATAAATAAATTTTGTTTTATTTACATTGTTCGGAATATTGTTCTCATTACATTCAAGACTTAACTGAACTTTCCAAGTTTTTGTTTACGTCTGTGGCAGGATATATGTCTAAGTGGATCAGAGAAGTAATCATGTGAATTGATACAAATAGTTGTGAGTTCAATACTTAGCCACGGCAGAGGTGGATAAAATCATGGAGATTTGAGTTACTAAAGTGAAATACCTGAAACTGGGATATCAAGAAAAAGGCACGTGTAACCCCGCTGGCCGAAATAAATGGTTTAATTCGAAATTCTAACGTTTATCATCTGAAGAAGCTCGGAGTAAACAACGGCTGAAACGTCGTGAATATGACAATAAAGATGGGGACAACAATGCAAATAGTTACAATACCTTATCTCAGAAATATAGACAAATATTTTGTTTTATTTTTAATACTTTGAGCATTGCCTCCCGCTTTACCGGTGGTAGAGAAAAATCACCGGTTGAACAGTGGTAGAGAAAAAGGGCTTAATGCTCAGCTACCGGTTGAACGGTGGGTAAACACTTGTAACTATTTTTATATCTACCGTGGAACATTACATACCATTTATTTGCGAATTTTGACTCAGGAGCCCAGGCAAAAGGGTTAAAATTGGTCAAGAACGAATGGTCCAAATCTATCAATACCCAATTCTTTCTCTTTCAAAGCTCGACTGAGTTATACGACATGAATTAAATGAACTGGTCCGATCGTAAAAAACAAAAAAAAAACGGGTAAATATTTTTGGAAAATCATTATTGTAGCTTACTATATTTTTGACCGTTATTTGTACAATTTATCAGTGTCGAAAAATATTGATTTTTTAAAAATTATTTTAGAAAGTGGCTTTGTTCATATACCTCCCACATTTTAAACTGTCACCTGTCTAGTGCTAATGAAAATAGGCAAATGGCAATAATGTCTTTATCCACCTAATGTCTTAACATTAATTTTTGGATTCCATTATCGCTTGCACTGGTGAAGACCGTGCGTTTGAAATTGAAACGTCCTTTTAAGACCGGTGAATCAGTAATTGCAACACAGAGATCCTTTCCTGCCCATTTCATGTTACGTCGGGATGATGCTGTTCCGGGGAGAAAATCGATGTTGCTATGGGTTGAAAATGTCAGGGCCACAGGTCCAACCCTTAAAAGAATGCCACCTGGGAGACCTCGAAGCAATCGAACTTACTTTTAAGGGAAAACTTCAGAAATCGCAACAAGGTATAACGAAGAGGAGGCCATTTTTAAAACGAAAGAAATATTAGGTTGGTGCAAAAATAATGTCGTTTTTTGACGTTAAGTTGAACGTCAAAAACGACATTATTTTTGCACAACCTCCCTAAAAAGTGTAGCCCTTTGTTTAAACAACATTGAACTATTTGTTTTGATAGCAGTTACAGCGGTCTTTATGTCATCCTTTAAAATGTTGAAGATATTTCTGTCCCGCCCTATATCTATCTATCTATCTATCTATCTATATATATATATATATATATATATATATATATATATAACAATTATTATTAACAATTATAATAAAAACATGTAATAAACCGCTACATGAATGCAATCATGTTTCGACACTGCATGTGCTTCTTCAGGCGGTAGTGTTTAACCCTTATTATTAAGCTCTACTCTGTATTGAGTACTTTTAGAAATTATGTTTAGACATTGGAATTAACCTACCTTTCACATGGACATATGCATACATACATACATACACACACACACACACACACACACACACACATATATATATATATATATATATATATATATATATATATATATATAAGTGAACATTGAAGTCAGCCTACAGAGGCGACAGGCTGTTTCATGCTAGACGCAATCGTCAGGCCGGTCTATCTCTGATATTGAGCACTATCACATAAATATAGCACACCATAAAACTATATTTCTTCATATATATATATATATATATATATATATATATATATATTCGCTTTATCACAGTTCCTCATTGTAGCTTGGCGTCTGAAAGCCTCACGCCAGGACTGGAAACCCGGCCGATTTGGTGTCAGAAAATATTGCTTCACTCAGTTTGAAGTGCAATTTCTTTTTTGTGTCAAGAGATCCTTAATGATATAAAAAAAATCTATGTATCGATCTATATGTATATATGTATGCATGTCTGTCCGTTTATCTATTTATCTCTGTTTATCTTTCTCAGTTTGTCGTATATATCTATCTCAGTCTATTGACATCTTTATATCTATTTTTCTCAGTCTATTCATACCTATCTATCTATCTATCTATCTATCTATCTATCTATCTATCTATCTATCTATCTATCTATCTACATAAATCTTTCCATCCATCTCTCGCTATCTATTTCAGACAGTTCATCTCTCTCTCTCTCTCTCGCCCTATCTATCTATCTATCATATCTATCTATCTATCTATCTATCTATCTCTATCTATCTATCTATCTATCTTTCCATCCATCTCTCGCTATCTATCTATCTATCTATCTATCTATCTATCTATCTATCTATCTATCTATCTTGCTCATATCTGTCTCTTTGAAGGCATAAATTTATCGTTCTCAGCAAGAAAATGAATTTTATAAACAGGCATTGATTTGAAAATTTTTCACCGTAAACTTATATCCATCGATTCTGTATTCAAAGTGAACTATTTTCTTAATAACAGTTGTCTCGCTATTTTATCAACCTTTAAATTATGAGAGGTATTTCTGTATATTTCTATCACCCTGTATAAATACAATGTCAAATTGATCTCTGACTTCTTAAATAGTTATCTATAATTTGGATTCGTAATTTTCTATGTCCAAATCGTGCAAGCGATATCGTTTCGAAGTGATAATTCAGAGAGCTGAGTTCGAATTCCGGTCGCGGTCATCATATCCATTTACGTACAAAAACTCTTGAATTAATCTTCTTTCCTCAGCTATAGGTTAAGCGATAATATCTTTATTCGAGAAATTGTTTTTTCTCAAAAAATATAAACGTAATATTCAATCTTCAAAAGAAAGAAATGTACTTACAACCCAAAATATACTTCAGTTTAAAATTGATGAAATGAATATGCATATACCTGGGTTCCCTCTCACAGTAATATGATTGGATGGTGTCAGCCATAAATGCAGACTGATGTGGAGGTACATGGAGAACGCCTATTGGCTACGCCTATTGGCTACCAGTACGACGAGGACCAGTCAATTACGTTTACCTTCTAGATTGTCCTACTCGGTTACAGTCGTCAACAACCACTTTGCTACTTCGAACAAATATATCCCTTTCCGGGACATATCATAAATAAACCCCAAAAGATAGATAATCCGTAAAAAATAGTCAATGCATATTAGAGGTGTACAGTTCCGGTTTCGGTCGGTTTACTTTCCGGCCGTCTCGATGTGTCTCTCTTCTACTTTACTATCTTAGTATACTCACCACATTTCGACTGTTGTACACACCGGCCTTCTTCAGGGGCCTGTCTTAAAATGTTTTAATATTCAAACAAGCTTCAAACATACTCTGAATTAAAAATTACCACAGGCTCATCACGGAATGAATCCTTTCTGCAATTAAGAGTTTTATACCAACTTTCTTTCCACGCCTCCTGGGTATGACGATAAACTAAATCCGGCAGCAAGACCTCTGATCAGGAAGTTTTCAGGAGTGTGGTACCACGTCTTAATTGCTATTGTTCCCAGCTCCACCCTGACCCTGGGTGGTAGCATCTGGCAATGTCCCAATGTCATTTGTGAATACCTATGATGAGGATACAACGGTATATGGGTGCACCTCCAAAACCTTTGAGGACCAGGACTTGGCAGCTGATCTCTCCTCTGACCGAGCTCTTACAGCTCAATAGGAGAAAACCTAGCTGATCACATAAAATATCTCAAAAACTAAACTAGTAACGTTTCATCATCTCCGAGTGGACCCATAATTGTCATCTATCACTATGAACGGATGCTCTCTCAGGGAAGTCACGTGCCTTTAGCGCATATTAGGACGTAAACTTAACCGAGATCTCACAGAGGGTGCAGGACTACTCATCACTACCAGCTCAACATCGCCGACTCCACACCGCCGATCCCACACCGCCGACTCAACGCCATGCAAACTATGAAGATTTTGTCGACTTTTTTTTTTTTTTTAAACCGAATAAAATTAATCCATTAAAGGTCATTTTAAAACATAACAATTTTAAAAAACCGAATAAAAGTAATTTATAATGATTATTTTTAATATATAGCTTTATTTTTAATTTATAAAACTTTGCTCATTTACAGCCTAGGTCACAAAACCAAAATCTTATGTTGCTGTCTCTTTGATTAACTTAACAAATACAAATAATTGGTCTTCGTGTCCAAATATTTTATTTCCCTTTTGACAAAGGATTTCCATTTTTGGTATGATGAATATTTTGAAAATTAAACAAGAGTCAAATAAGCTGCTGTAATCAATAAATCACTTAGACAAACTTTCAAAATCTTTACAACTCAAAGCTGATTTAAGAGATGTGCACGGTGCTGAGTCGGCGGTGATGAAAATTCCCCTCCCGTAAATACGAATACTGAGGCTGCAAAAATGATCGGTTCCCTGTACCGTTCTTGTAAGTACCTGACACCTACTGCTATCTTTTACCTTGACAAGAGCTAGTTCAGGTCAAAAATAGAGTACTGCTGCTATGCATGGACAGGAACTTCCCAATCTTCGCTTTCCAGTCTCAATAGAATCCAAAATCGTCCTTGTATTTGATGAATCACTTTTCACCCGACAATCCCGTCCCCCGCATCACATTACAAGCTGCTCGCTGTTCTATAGCTATTTCAATGTAACGTGTTCATACGAACTACATAGTTGTCAGCTTATACGTCTCGTAGTGTTAGCCTCTGCTCGGGTACTTCAAAATGCCTCTATTCTTGGTCTAGATTCATTTTATGCCCTTCTGAGATTGGAATGAGTCTAGTTTTCAGCTTATATGTCTAGTAGTGTTAGCCACCGCTCGGGTACTTCAAAATGCCTCTATTCTTGGTCTAGATTCATTTTATGCCCTTCTGAGCTTGGAATGAGTCTAGTTGTCAGCTTATACGTCTAGTACTGTTAGTCACCGCTCGGGTACTTCAAAATGCCTCTATTCTTGGTCTAGATTCATTTTATGCCCTTCTGAGCTCGGAATGGGTCTAGTTCTCAGCTTATACGTCTAGTAGTGTTAGCCACCGCTCGGGTACTTCAAAATGCCTCTATTCTTGGTATAGATTCATTTTATGAACTTCTGAGCTTGGAATGAGCCTAGTTGTCAGCTTATACGTCTAGTAGTGTTAGCCTCCGCTCGGGTAGCCTCTATTCTTGGTATAGATTCATTTTATGCCCTTCTGAGCTCGGAATGAGTCTAGTTTTCAATACGTCTAGTAGTGTTAGCCACCGCTCTAAAATGCCTCTATTCTTGGTATAGATTTATTTTATTTTGATGAACTTTCTCAGCTTATACGAGCCACTCGGGTAAAATGCCTCTATTCTTGGTCTAGATTCATTTTATGCCCTTCTGAGCTTGGAATGAGTCTTGTTGTCAGCTTATACGTCTAATAGTGTTAGCCATCGCTCGGGTACTTCAAAATGCCTCTATTCTTGGTATAGATTCATTTTATGAACTTCTGAGCTTGGAATGAGCCTAGTTGTCAGCTTATATGTCTAGTAGTGTTAGACACCGCTCGGGTACTTCCAAATGCCTCTATTCTTGCTAGAGATTCATTTTATGAATTACCGAGCTTGGAATGAGCCTAGTTGTCAGCTTATATGTCTAGTAGTGTTAGCCTCCGCTCGGGTACTTCAAAATGCCTCTATTCTTGGTATAGATTCATTTTATGCCCTTCTGAGCTTGGAATGGGTCTAGTTGTCAGCTTATATGTCTAGTAGTGTTAGCGACCGCTCGGGTACTTCAAAATGCCTCTATTCTTGGTATAGATTCATTTTATGAACTTCTGAGCTTGATCACCACTTGTTAAACAAAGATTAGTGTAATTTGTAGCGTTACGAATTCAAGGAGAGACGACACATTCCTACGAAGTTCTTAAAAATTAACATATTTCAAGATGAATTGAAAAAAACGTAAAAAATACTACTTTATATATGTAAGTGTATAATAATTCTAGTGTGACTATGTGGGATTCAGATGATGATATATATTCGGAAGTGCGTATATGTGCAGAAGACATTCTCAGGTGCTTTTTTTACAGACATGAATGTAGAAATTTGCGACACTTATCACTGAATAAAACTGTGTAAAAGTTTGATTTTGTAAAGGAAAAAAATAACAGATTATCCAAACTGATTAGGTGTCGAGAATGTATTATTCCAATGTCTTTTTTTTCAAAATCAGTCAAATTTATTTGTAAACAAACAATATCAATGTTTTTTTTTCTTTCTTTTATTAAAAACTTCGGCAGTACGATTCGGCTTGTTGTTAGAATTTTATTGCTGGCTTGTTGGGCGATGCGCGCGAATAACTGTAAAGGATTCTGATGTAAAAGAGTGGGTGGGTATGTGGTGGATATGAAATGGCAAGTTGGCATTTAAAATCAAAATCGAGATTTAGGAGGGGGGAGTTGGAGGCAGAGCGGCATTA
>CAHIKZ030004391.1:3745000-3792500 GCA_903632075.3 Acanthosepion pharaonis | reverse complement strand
AACAGCGCCAAAAATGGGAAAAATATAATTGTTTTTGCACAAAATCAATTTGAAAACACGATTATGAGACATCGTGAAAATGGAAGGGGGACAACT
Organism: Acanthosepion pharaonis; assembly: GCA_903632075.3. Taxonomy (NCBI): domain Eukaryota; kingdom Metazoa; phylum Mollusca; class Cephalopoda; order Sepiida; family Sepiidae; genus Acanthosepion; species Acanthosepion pharaonis. The sequence goes on along the minus strand of CAHIKZ030004391.1, from coordinate 3,792,404 downwards.
CACATCGGTTTGTTTGTGTGTGTGGGTTCCTTTAAATATGGGAGCGGATTTCCTATATTTTTCAGCCGATAAAACAAAACTTCACTTTTTTTTTGGTTTTGGCAGGTAGTGTTTCTTATTCTCTTGCACACTTTTTTCTTTATTTTTAACATTCAGAATGCTTTAAAAATTCCATTTACAAGACAATTATTTATAATAAAATTCCTTTTCAATTGGGAGACTCATAACGATTGAAAACAATGTTTTTGTTTGAGTTTGGGTTTGACCAATTCGTAAAAAATAAAAAAAAAAAAACTAATTAAGACATGCGTGTCCGTCAACCTTAAACAATAATCTAACGATCTCTACTGATTGTACGAATACAAACATCGGAATAAATTCTTTATCTTTAGGGAAAGATAATGAAATCTAAACATACACAAGTCCTAACTAAAAATAATAACCGGAACGGGAAACTACTTTAAATACACATGGTGTCCAATTTTTTACTGTATTCAATAAGTGAAAATCATAAATTGTAAAAAGATTATTATTACAGAAAGGCTACAAAATGAATAAGATTTGTTAGATCATAATTAATAAACCCAAATAAAGTTAATATTTTTTGTATTAGAAACAACGAGTGGAAAATATATTCAAATCAGAATTCTAATTATGAATCACCATAAGCAAAATATGCAATTTTTTTTACTGTATTCAATAAGTAAAAATCATAAATTGTAAAACTAAAAAATTACAGAAAGGCTACCTACATTTTTCAACCGATTTCAACAAAACTTCACTTTTTTTTTGGCATGTAGTGTTTCTTATTGTCTCGTACACTTTTTTCTTTATTTTTACATTCATCATAAATTGTAAAACTAAAAAATTACAGAAAGGCTACCTACATTTTTCAACCGATTTCAACAAAACTTCACATTTTTTTGGCATGTAGTGTTTCTTATTGTCTTGCACACTTTTTTCCTTATTTTTACATTCAGAATGCTTTCCTTTAAAAATTCCATTTACAAGACAATTGTTTATAAAATTATTCTATTCATACTCATAACGATTGAAAACAATGTTTTTGTCTGAGTTTGGGTTTGACCAATTCGTAAAAAAAACAAAAAAAAAACTAATTAAGACATGCGTGTCCGTCAACCTTAAACAATAATCTTTGTCAATTTTATTTTTCAGTCTTTATGATGGTGGATACTTGATCTATCTCTTACTGTTATATCCCCGGGCAACGCCGGGCTCTACTGCTAGTTTTTTCTAAATAAATCCACATTACAACCAAAAACGTTTGCGGCACCTCTTCTCTTCTTTTTTTCAATATATATATATATATATATATATATATATATATATATATATATATATATATATAAAATGTAAGGAGTCCATAAAGCATCTTTATAATTAAAAATATATATATATATTAAAAAGCAAATGAACAAACAAATATGTGGAAATCATTACAAAATGAGGAGTAGATATTGAATTTTTTTTTTAACTATTTTATTCCGCCTCTGATGGATACCATTAGTTGTAAGAAACACATGAAGATGGTACCAGATTTTTTGCTATGTTTGCGGTAGCATTGCCTCATCAATGGTGGTAATGGAATCAGTGATCTTTTGCTTTAGATCAGTGATATCCCGTATCTTTGTTCGACATCTTCAACATAACCCCACAGAAAGAAGTGCTGTATTTTCGCTGATTTTGTGTATCCGACTGTGTTTCAATAAACCATGACATGCATTGAGCCTTTTCTTGAAGAGTAGCCATTTGTTAGGTGTTTAATAGTAGCACTTGAATCAACAGGATAACTGAAATATACAAATGCAATGTGGTTAAAACCATTTATAACTCCTGAGTACATAGAACAAATTTGATTAAAATATCTCATCAATTCTCTTTGTATTATATTTTTAAATTATAAAGAGACTTTATGGATACCCCTGTATATATATATATATATATATATATATATATATATATATATATATATATATAAAAAAAAAATATGTTGTAGTGGTTCCAACGAGAAAAAGTATGTATATTAAAAAGAAGAGGGGGCTGCCGCAAACGTTTTTGGTTGTAATGTGGATTTATTGAGAAAAAATATTATTTGTTTCATATAATTTCACGACACGTGTTTTTGGTCTGGTCTCGCAAACCGTCTTCAGGTGAAAGTGGAGATTTTACATCGAGAATATTCCACATTGAACATGAAGAAAAATTAATTATTTTTAATAATATATAAAATCTCCACTTTCACCTGAAGACGGTTGCGAGACCAGACCAGAAACACGTGTCGTGAAATTATGTAAAACAAAGTATAATATTTTTTCTCAATAAATCCACATTACAACCAAAAACGTTTGCGGCACCCCTCTTCTTTTTAATATATATATATATATATATTACAAACATTATGTTGGCTTATTTTTAGCATAATCCGTTCATATTCACGGATATCTTCCGTGTATTACAATCAAATGATGCAAGAAATGCATTGTAACAGTGAAAATGACTTTTATTTCCAAGTAATTTCCACTTCTTTCTTTTTTTTTTTCATCCCTGATGATGATCTCAGAAAGAAATGGAAAATATTAGGGAAATAAAAGTGATTTTCACTATTACAGTGCATTTCTCCCCTCATTAGATCGTAATACACGGAAAAAATTTTCGTGAATATGAACGGATTATGCTAAAAATAAGCAGACATGCTCGTAATTTATTTCATCAGACATGCCAAAAGAGATATTTCTACCTAAATGCACACACACACACACACACACGTATATATATATATATATATATATATATATATATATATATATATATATATATATGTGTGTGTGTGTGTGTGTATGTGTATATGTGTGTTTTATGTATGTATGTATGTGTTTGTGAGTGTGTATGTGTGTGTTTGTGTGTAAATATTTCAGATAGAGTATATGTGTAAAAGGACAATAGAAAGATAACTAAAGGAAAACTTAAGTTAGCCAACGCGTTTCGTCCCTTGAGTACATTTATTAAGGTAAAATGAGGTTTTTTATTTTGTAATAAGTATATATATATATATATATATATATATATATATATATATATATATAAAAATTTATTGGTTTTTTCAAAATTTCTAGGTATTGGAATGTTCATAAGTATTCATCAGGCTAATTAAAAATCAGGTATGTTATGGAGGACATGAAGTGATCAAATTTATTGTCTAATAAACGAAACAGAATAAATGATATTTTAAACAATTTTTATATGCAAATTCGTATTCAAATTATTTTAGTTTGGGATTAATTTATGTTTTATATATTTTGAATAGCATGAGCTTATGATTTTAACCGTTTTCGTTTAAATTCTTTTAGCATTTTTGTCGTCATGCATAAGGAGAAAACTGGAGGCAGCAGAAATGTGGTTCTACAGGAGGATACTGAGAATTCAATGGACGGAGCGATTGAGTATCAAGTAAAGAATCTTCTGAATCCTGAAAAAAAAGCTGAAATTCCTTGGTCACATAACGACTAAAGAGAGCTTGGAAATCTCAATACGCACGGGGGTATATTAAGGTGAAGAGAGATAGAGGAAGCAGCTTATCACTTATCTTACGAGATTGTGTCAATGGATAGCGGAGCATGGGTCTGGAGCTTTAGTCAAGGGAGAAAAAAACTATAGACTAAAGTGATAGGAAATTGTGGAGAGACATAATCACATATATATCCTACAGCATATCGACGAAGCACTGCATTTCATATTCGTATTTTTTTTATAGGTGGACATGTTAACCAATTCCTGCGTTTGTCTATCTATGAACGCGTATGTTTGAGGATTTAAAAAATTGCTTCATCAACCGCAAGGAAAGTTGGCCTTCTGTGTCGTGCCAGGAAGTTTTTCTCGTCTGTGTCCCTCATTCAAATCTATAAATCAACCATCCGTCCTTGCATGGAATATGGCTGTCATATATGGTGTACGTCCCGAGGTCTGCGACAAAATCCAGTGACGAATATGGAATATGATAGGTCCTGATCTGGCATCTAGTCTACAATCGCTTTCCCACATACGTGCCGTGGCTTCCCTATGTCTTTTCTACGAGTATTTTCACGGCAACTGTTCCGACGAGCTACTTTCGCTGGTTCCCAGACTGCATGAATTTAAGAGTGCTACTAGGTTGGCATCTTGGTCCCACCCTTTCACTGTCAAAACGGTTAAATGTAACCGTCTCTTCTACTCACACAGCTACTTCTCTGGCACTCCGCGTTTGTAGAACTCCCTTCCCCTTACTTGTTTCCCCGATGATTTTAATCTTCAAATATTCAAGTGTAATGTCAATCGACATCTGACACCCGGAGCTTATTCCCCGTCCTTCTCTTTATCCTCTCCCTAAAACGCCTCTTTACTCTTGTTCTCAATCCTCTGTAACCTCTTGCGTGCTAGTGGCACTCCCGCCTTGCTTGGGGTGAATTGCTTAAAAAACAAAAAACAACAACAAAAAACAAAAAAACAAAAAAACAAACAAACTATAAACAGACATATTTGACCGGCATTGTATCACGTTTTCTCCGCATGCACAGCAAATTTCACTTTTCTACATTCATGCTCAGTGCCGTGTTTTTCTATAATCATCCAAAAGTTATGTTTGTGTAAAAGCGTTTAATCCAATATGTCTGTGTTGTTTACGTTTGTTTGATGATGTATATTATTTCCTTCCTTTATACTTAATCCCAGGGAGGATAATGTCCAAAGAGTTGAATTCATTTTTTTTTACTTTAAATAGCTGACCCGTCCATTTTCAGATACGATTTTAAAAGAATTTAATTTTCGTTTTTTCTGTCTTATTTGTTTATTCGATTTTTTCCATTCCGTGTCCTCGTTTATTGAGTTGATAGTTTGAATTTCTTCTTTAGATTTACTTTCGATAGTTACCAGTGAATAACACTTTTATTTTTTGGTTTTTATCTTTGAGCTTCAAAATCATGTTTATTCATTCAGTGTTTTCAGTTTTTTAACAATGTTTTTTTTTTTTTTCGATACTGTAACCTATATCTTTTTTTCTTCCTTTTCATTATGTCTTTTTTCTTCAGTTGCTAGTGATTTTCGTTTCCTTTCATTTTCTCTTTCCTTTTTCATCTATATCTATGATCTTTATGTATTTTATCCTGGATTCTTTTTACTTTTCTTTCTTCCTGTCTATACATTTCCCCCCACTTTTCTTGTTTTTCCTTTTCAGTTTTGCCCTTTTTGTCATCAATTTTTTTTTCTTTTTTTTTATCCCTTTTCATTTTTAGGTACTTTTTCATTCATTCTTTATTTATTTCTATATCTGTTGACTTTTTGCCTTTTAGCTTTTCTAATTTTTTTTTTCCTTTCACGGTTCGATTTTGTTTACTTTTTATATCGTGTCGTTTAAAATATTGTCTATTCATTACTTTTTCTATGCCGTTTCCTTCTTTCTTTATTTCTTTCTTTCTTTCTTTATTTCTTTCTTTCTTTCTTTCTTTCTGCTTTATTTATTTATTTATTTAATTGTTTGCCTTTATTAGTCAGATTTTTCTTTTTTTTACTATTCTATTATTTTTCTTTTTCTACTTCACCTTTTTTATTTTTCCTCTTTTCTTCTTTCTTTCTTTCTTTCTTTCTTTCTTTCTTTCTTTCTTTCTTTCCTTACTGCTGTGTTTTTCTTTCGTTTTTCTTCCACTATTGTATTCTCTTTTTATTTGACTTTTCTTTTGGCATTTTCATTAACACTTCTACTCATACTTTTCTATTCTCTCTTTTTTCTTTTCTGTTTCTTTATTCAACTTTTCTCTCTTTTTATTCTCCCTCTTTCTATCTATCTATCTATCTATCTATCTATCTATCTATCTATCTATCTATCTATCTATCGTATTCTTCTTTCTTTCTTTTTATCTGTTTGCTTTGTCATTTAGTTTAACACTTTCACTCATACTTTTCTACTTTTTATTTCCTTGTTTTCTATTTTTGCATTCCACTTTTCTTTTCCCTCTTTTTATTCTCCTTCTTTCTTTCTTTCTTTCTTTCTTTCTCTTTCCGTATCTGTCTTTCTATCTCTATTGAATTCTTCTTTCTTTCTTTTAATCTGTTTTCCCTTTCTATTTTACTTTAACATTTTCGCCAATAGCTTCTTATTCCTTCTTTATTTTTCCTTTCTTGAAATTCTCCTTTTCTATTTGACTATTTCTTTCTTTCTTTCTTTCTTTCTTTCTTTCTTTCTTTCTTTCTTTTCACATTCTATACTTCGTTCTTACTTTCTTTAGGGTATTTTTCTTTCTTTCTTTTTTCTTTCTTTTTTCTCTTTCATTTATCCCTCTCTTTTTTTATTTTATTTTTTTTATTTTTATTCAACCTTTTCTTTCCTTTCTTCTATTTCGCTTTTCTATCTTTCGTTGTTTCCTTCTTTCATGCTTGCTTACTTCCTTTCTTTCATTTTCTATCATTTTTCTTTCTTTCTTTTTCCTATAACGCCTTTTCTCTTTTCTTTCAATTTCTTTCATTCTTGCTTTATTTCGTGTTTTTTTCCTTTTAAATTTTATTTTCTATTCAGCTTCAATTCTGCTTCGCTTTCTATTTTTTTCTTGTTTGCAATCAGGTTTTTTTCTTCATTCATTTTCGTCTTTCTTTCTTTCTTTCTTTCTTTCTTTCTTTCTTTCTTTTAGCTGTCTTTTAACTATCTCTTTAAGTCCAATACATTTAATTCTATTTCTTCGTGATCCGTTTATTCCATTCTTATCTTTATTTCCAGTCGATTCTTTCTTCCTTCTCAACTTCGTATCGTACATTATTGTCTTAAGAATCCCATAACAATTTTGGAGACACAGACCGAATCAAAGCTAAACGACTGTCGCCATTATGTCTACCGCTTAACACCGGCTTAGCGATATGAACTCATGGCGGAAGAAATCGAGTCGACGTTGATTAGTTATATCGTTTTGGTCAGCGAATAATTCCTTTTGTTTCTTTTCGCTTCAAATCCATTTCACTCGCAGTCGCAATCTCATTTTTTTCCAAATCATTACCCGCCGTTTTTTGTTTCCTGGTCAAATCCTTCCTATTTTCCCCTAACTCCACATTTTCCATGTCGTTTTCTGCCATTTCCACGGATTTCCCGCCGTTTTTTACTCTATTACCGGTGATCAAATCTAGTTGAGATGATCTTATTATTTGGTTCTCCTTTCACTTTCCCTTTCGCCTTCAGCTTGCCCGAGACTCTGCCGATTATCCACACCCTTTAAAAACAGTGCCTCAAGCCGGCGAAATGTTGGAGTCTTAACTATTAGATTATAGTCTGTATTCAAATAGGCATATAATGTGTATAAGTGTTTTTTGTGAGCCCACGCCTACAAATAAGTGTCTATCAGTGGGCACAGTACATATATATATATATATATATATATATATATATATATATATATATATATATATATATATATATATATTGTACATTTAAGTATGCACTTTAACATGTCATATAAAACAGGAAATAATAGAAATCATATAAATACACACACGTATGTATATATATATATATATATATATATATATATATATATATATATATATATATATATATATTGATATCTGTCAATATTTCTGAGATGAGGTATTTTAACTATTTACACTATCTACATTGTTCGGCCTCTGTGTGTGTGTGTGCGCACGCGCGTGTGTGTGTGTGCGTGCGTGCGTGTGTGTGAGAATAAGTTGATAGAATTAAATGTCTATGGATATTTCCATTTTTATCTCATAATTCTGAAAAGTGTCACGTAGTATCAATATTATTGGATAGATAAATACTAAATTTTTAGTGAATGTAAGATTATGTAGCGCCATAGTTATAAAGATAACGCAACCTAGATCCACTCTAGAGTTGAGAGCAACATGAGCCAGTGCACTATCACAAATGAGTCGACATTGAAATTGACACTTATTCTATATGCGTGTGAATATACACACACTCATATAGATAGATAGATAGATAGATAGATAGATAGATAGATAGATAGATAGATAGATAGATATTGATAAAGAGAAGAGAGAAAGAGATAATTTGCTATGAATTAGGATGACATAAAGACGAAATATGGATAGGAATCCGACTGCATGATAACATAACGCACAAATAGGAAATGTTTATGAATATTTCACTTATATTAATTTCTCTGATGAAGTGAAACATAATAGATTGATAACCTTTCCTGTTTGTTCTTTATCTTATCATAGATAGATAAACAAAACTGAGATAGATGTATACATATGAACAGACTGAGATAGATAGATAGATAGATAGATAGATAGATAGATAGATAGATAGATAGATAGATAAATATGGACAGACTGAAATAGATGTATACATATAAACAGACTGAGATAGATATATAGATAGATTTAAATATATAGATAGATAGATAGATAGACAGACTGAGATAGATAGATAGATAGATAGATAGATAGATAGATATGGACAGACTGAAATAGATGTATACATATGAACAGACTGAGATAGATAGATAGATAGATAGATAGATAGATAGATAGATAGATAGATAGATAGATAGATTTAAATATATATATATATATATAGATAGATAGATAGACAGACTGAGATAGATAGATAGATAGATAGATAGATAGATAGATAGATAGATAGATAGATAGATATGGACAGACTGAAATAGATGTATACATATGAACAGACTGAGATAGATATAGATAGATTAAATATATAGATAGATAGATAGATATTTAAAGATATATAGATAGATAGATAGATAGATAGATAGATATGGACAGACTGAGATAGATGTAGATAACAGATGAGATAGATAGATAGATAGATTTTAAATGTATAGATAGATAGATAGATAGATATGATATGATAGATGGACAGACTGAGATAGATGTATACATATGATACATAGATAGATGAGATAGATAGATAGATAGATTTAAATAACAGACTGGGATAGATAGATAGATTTAAATATATAGATAGATAGATAGATAGACAGACTGAGATAGATAGATAGATAGATAGATAGATAGATAGATAGATAGATAGATAGATAGATATGGACAGACTGAAATAGATGTATACATATGAACAGACTGAGATAGATAGATAGATAGATTTAAATATATAGATAGATAGATAGATAGACAGACTGAGATAGATAGATAGATAGATAGATAGATAGATAGATAGATAGATAGATAGATAGATAGATATGGACAGACTGAAATAGATGTATACATATGAACAGACTGAGATAGATAGATAGATAGATTTAAATATATATATATATAGATAGATAGATAGATAGATAGATAGATAGATAGATAGATGCATACATACATACATACATACCCTGTAAGATTAAAAGATAGAGTGAAGTGAAATGAATTGCATCATTCCTCTTCCATTTTTCATGTCGGCTACAAAACAGTGAGAAAATAGAACAGAATTTTATAGGTAAATATTCTAAATGATTTGAAATATTTATCAGCGTCTTTTTATATAATTCTTATTTCATTTGTTTATTATTTCCCGTATCAAATATATTACGCTTAAACCTATTGGAACAATATATTTAGAATATATATATATATATATATATATATATATATATATATATATATATATATATATATATATATATATATATATATATATATCCTGCCCTTCGAAGAGCAATTAGGTCATTAATTTGGAAACAAAAAAAAAAAACAAAATTAAAACTTAAAAAATGCAGATAATAACCTTTTCGGAAACTTATTCGGTAATAAACAAAATGATTTTCTTTCATTTTTGCGGAAATGTTTTCCACCCTTGTGCAAATTAATTGAAACAAAAACAAATAATTCCGTTATTATTAAATTTTTTTTCATATTTTTCCAATGAAACATGACCCAGTGCACAGGTTAGTACTTCGTATGTCCATTTCACGAAGTCGTTCCTTGAAGATTGACCACAGATTCTTGATTGGATTTAAATCAGAGTTTCCAGTCCAAACTATATTAGTTTGATTTGCTCGTGAACAACCGAATTTGAATAAAGCCAGCATGCTCACACCCTCAGTCACGATGACTTGGACCAGCTAGCTATCTACGAACAATTCTGCATAATGAATTTTACTCACAAGACTTCAATCAAACCATGGTTTGGGTTTCAGGCATTTGTTTTTATGGCTTATCAACCTTTTGCAGGTTATTCAAAGCCAGGAAATATATTTAGATTGTAAGAATCTTTTGGTGATTTACTGATACAACTCATAATTATTAACCCATAGATGGAGGAGAAAACCTGGATTCATATCTTTTCCAAATTTATTTGCGCGTAAATAAATATTACAAACCCGACTGGAATTTGAACTCAGCTCTCCCATTTCCGAACCGTTATCCATTATGCCACCTGTACATTTAATTTTACTGCACCTGTTCGTCCTAAGCTGTTAGACATCTAGCTACTAGCCAGGATCGATGTTGCTTAACTTGTGCGCTTACTGCTGTAAGCCATCTTTTCCGAGAAGGTATGGCGATTCACAGATAATAATATTTGGAAATTCATGAACAGCTACCCACGGGAGGTACATTGCAATTCTTTTTAATATATCTTTATACGTATATCGATATAATTACATGTGAGAATCTATTTCTAAGTGTCTTTATTAATATAGATAGGTAGCTATATTATCCGATGTGACTATATAGCCACACACACACACAACTATAACACATTAAGACGCACACATATGTATGGAAACAAAATCAAAATAATAACAACCACATCCAAAATTATGGATTTGATCAAAACCAAAAAAAAAAATAAAAATAAAATAAAATATTTACATTATTCAGACTATTGTCCTCATCTTTAACGACATATTTATTACAACGTTTCGGCTGTTGTACGTTCCGGCTTTCTTCATTTGGTTGGAATGTCGAACTGAACCCTGTATTTCGCTCACTGGGGTAGACTGTTCTAGTTCTACGTGCCATGTTTTAATGGATATCATTTATCAGTTATCTCCTGTTAATTCCCATCTCCAAGTTCTCCGCTTCCATAACCGGGTATTGAACTCGCACCCTTGGGTCCTGTCACTGGATCTAACTAACGCCACTGTACACTCTCCCGCCTTGTTTGCGGTGAAATCTTTAAATATTTTTTTTTTAAATAAATATTTTCTTTTATTAAAATAATTATTATTTGCTATTTTAGATCGATGCTTGTGTGTGTTTAGGCAAACGATTCTGATAATATCACCAAGGGTGAAAACATCCAAAACATCAGATATAATGTTATCAAAAGAATCGATTTACAAGTCTTTATTTGATAGCTATTTTTACTAAAAACAACGAAAAAATCAGTTGTTTCATTTATATCATGAGAAGAAATGCGATAGACAAAAAATGGTTCGTTACAGTTTTCTCTACGACTATTTTGGCGCCTATTTTTTGTCCCGATCAAAGAAATTCATGCAGTCTATTTCTTGAATATAAATATATATATATATATATATATATATATATATATATATATATATATATATATATATATATATATATATATACCGGGTGTAACAGCAAAATTGAGCTCTGAACTGTTATATCTCATAAATGATTAAACATATCTTACTGGAATTCCCTGTTTCTAATGCTATTGGACTTTGCTTTGCGCTATAGTAATGTATAATTACTGTCGAATCTTACCAGGAGAACTCCGATGACATCGATCCTAAACGAAAATGGTGTGTTCATCATTATTTAATCATAGCTAAGGATCGGAAGCTCATGAAGTATTGAAATAAATCTCATATATATATATATTTATGAATAAAAATGACAATAGGAAAACTGGTAATTGCTGACGCGTTTCGTCAAATGTGGACTTTATCAAAGCAAAATACGAAAATGAAATTAAATGAACAAAGTAACTAATAAAAAAAAACAGAATGTACCTAGCAACTGGAATGTAGAGAAACGCTATTTTCATATTTTTTAACTGAAAAATAACGTCAGAGATTGTCACGTGTGGAGAATATTGTCATTATATCTGTGTTGATGTATTCAGCCATTTTCTTTTGATTTTATGAATCTGTTGTGCATATTTGTTTGTAAGAGCATTAATTTTGTTAAGAAAGGTGAAATAGGGAAAAAGCCTGGGCGTAAATTAATATTCGGATAATTTTCTATGGCGGCACTCTCCAGAATTTTCCTTCTGAGTGAGTTATTTTCTTTTTTTATGAGTGTAGCATTTTTAAAATCAAAATTATGGTTGTATTTATTTCTATGTATGACTATATTGACAATATTCTCCACACGTGACAATCTCTGACGTTATTTTTCAGTTAAAAAAAATATGAAAATAGCAACATTCCAGTTGCTAGAAGGTACATTCTGTTTTTGTTTTATTAGTTACTTTGTTCATTTAATTTCATTTTCGTATTTTGCTTTGATAAAGTCCACATTGGACGAAACGCGTCAGCAATTACCAGTTTTCCTATTGTCATTTTTTATTCATAAATATTGTCTTCTCTACCGATTAAATCGGAGAAATTTTCATATATATATATATATATATATATATATATATATATATATATATTATTCCAGAATCATTCTCCAACTTATCCAAGATGATCTTCGCCCTCTCTAAACGTCTAGCTTTCTGTCCTCGAGGAACTAGAACTTTTAGTTATTGAAAATATCATCGCACAGACCGATAATTCCATTATAGCATAAACGCAATATGGTTAAAAAAAATCAATATTTCATAAGCTTTATTCGTCAAGTTGCTAGTGATGTAATTGAATAGTACTTATGTATTTTTTAACGGATTTAACAGTTTATAGCTATAGCATAACATACAACCTTACAAATAAACAAAAACTGCAAACTTGCAAAAGTCTTACTTTTCAAATTGCTAGTGATATAATTGCAGAGTACTTATGTATTTTTAATGCATTTAACAGCTTGTAGCTGTAGCATATCACAGCTTTATAAATAAACAAAAACAGGTTTAGAAAGTTCTAGCATGTTTACAAGTCCCCAGAAAGACAAATACTACTATAGTTCATTGAATTATGATTCAATAAAATCAGTTATTTTCAAAAAGTCATTATATATATATATATATATATATATATATATATATATATATATATAGAACCTGTATCCTATACGGAACCGTCATATAGCCTGACGTGCTTTTACCGATTGAGCCACAGAGGAGCGTTTCGTTTAGCAAGGTCGATTTTACTGTTTTTAAACTTACAATTCTCCATGATTTTCTCTCGTACATTCATGTCTACGGGCGATTCTGCATAACTAACTTCAGTCCCAAGGCCTCAGTCAAACATTGCTATGGTTTTCAGGCAATTGTTTTTTTTACGGATTATCAACTTTTTGCAGCTTATTTAAAGCTGGAATATATTTTTAGATTGTAAGAATTTTTATTTTTTAGATAATCATGGTTTAGTGATACATGTCTTACTAATTAATCCATAGCTGGGGGGAGGACAGCTGGATTCATATCTTTGCAAAACGTATTTGCGTGAAAGTGAATATAAAAGGGAAAGGAAAACACGAACGAAAGAAAGAATGAAAGAAAGAAAGAAAGAAAGAAAGAAAGAAAGAAAGAAAGAAAGAAAGAATGAAAAAAAGAAAGAAAGAAAGGGGCGAAGGAACGAAGGAATGAAAGGATAAATAAAAAATGAAGAACGAAATAGAGAAGGAATGAAAGGAAGAAAGATAAAAGAAAAGAAAGAAATAATGAAATAAAGAAAGAAAGAAGAAATGAAAGAAAAAGAAATGAAGGAAGAACTAAAGAAAGAAACAACGAAAGATCTAAACGAATAAAGAAAGAAAGCAAGAAAGAAAAACGAAAGAATCATCTCCTTTTTATTTTACTTGTCTCTTAAGAGAATAAAAACATCGTCCTTAAAACTGAATAAAATATACGAAAAAAGAAAAGAGAAAAAGAATAAGCAACATCTCGTCTCATTCCGACGAGAGAAATTCATCTTAATTTCAAAATGGCGTTTGTTTTTACAATCGTTTCTCTTACGGTAAGTGTATGTCGAACCCGTCGCTCGGCCAGAGGGGAAATGTATTATCAGTATTACGTACGCAAACGCAATCACAAATCTTTCACAGAGTTCAAAAGCATCTACGCGGCATTGTTTGTGATTATTTTCCACCCTGCCACCACTTTCCCAACTGACGCAAAGTCGTAAGACTCTCGTTACTCTATCGTTATGTAACATCCACAGAGTTGAATCACCTTCATTCTATATGCAGTCCATTTTTAAGAAGGATATCCCATTTTATTTCACCTGAAAACTTCTAATTTTTGGAAAAGACACTCGCATGGATCCTTTCCCAAAATCTTAACCTCCTTAAATCAAGAGTCAGCCATTTTCTATCATTCAAATCCTTATAATTCTCCTTTCCTCTTTTCTACTTTCTTTCATATTCACGTACGTCATGTCTATAGTATTCTCAACATCCTTCTGTAGAACCACATATCTCTTGCCTCACATTTCTTCTCGTTCACTTTTCTTTTCATTTATACAGGACTTACGAACACATCACCTTGAAGCACCAGTTCCCGTAGGATCATTTAAGTTAAGTAACGCCGAGCCTGGTCAGTACCTAGATGGGTAACTACTTGTGAATACCAGGTGCTGTAAACTTGAATGTGTGGGTGGTGTAATGCATAACAGCTCGGAATTGTTAATCATAGAGCCGAACATTAATTCCCATTGGGTTCGTTATATTCACTTACGCGCAAATACATTTGGGGTAAGTATGAATCTATCTCTTCTCCCCAGCTATGGGTTAATTAGTAAAATATTATCTCCCTCCCCTGACAATTTAAAAAAAAACAAGCATTTTTCTGGATTTAAATAAAGTGTTGATAAACCGTAAAAAAAAATGAATCATTCATTTTCATTTTATACTTCCTTTTCTATCTTTTTTTCTTTCATAAAATCTTTAAAATTTTAAGTCCCGGCTGCCTACATATTGTACGTAAATCTTTTTTCTCCTATATATATATATATATATATATATATGGACACAGAGAGAGATAGACATATATATATATATGTGTGTGTGTGTGTGTGTTACGAAGTTAAGCAGTGTCGAGTTCGGTTAGTTACAGCTTGAGAACACCGGATACTGTAAACAGCTTCTTGCAATCCGGATTATGTTTTGCCTTTAAATAACCCTCAAAGGGTTGATAATCCGTAAAAAAATAACAAATCCCTGTCTTCTTCCACATTCAGGCTCCCTTTCTCTTCATCCCTTCTCTTTTTTCCTTGCCTTTTTTATTCACCCAAATTTTCTTCCCCTGATAGACTTCTCCCCTCACTACTCCTCCTACTTCCCCTTTTTCTCCTTTAGCTGCTCCTCCTCCTCTTCTGTTCTTCCGTCTTCTTTCCCTCCTCCTAATACTACCTTTTTCGTTTTTTTCTTCTTCTTTTCATCCCCCCAACCTCGTTCTCATTTTTATACTTTCTCTTCTTTTGCTCCTCTCTTTCTCCTCCTCTTCTTTGTTGCATCCTCCTCTTCTACATCTTATACCGGTCCTACTCATCTTTTTGCCCTCTCTCTCCTCCTGCTGTTCTTTCTCCTTCTTCTGCTGCTTCTTTTTTTATTCTGCTCCTCGTCCTCTTCCTCCTTAATTTTTCTTCTAACCCTCACTATCCTCTTCTCCTCTTCCTCTCCTCGCTTCCTCCTTCTCCTTTTTGTTCATCTTGTGGTGCTGCTACTTCTTCTTTCGCTGCTCCTACTCCTCTCCTTTTATTTCTACCTCACCTCCTCCTTCTTCTTCGTCTCCTCGTTCAACCTTCTTCTTCTGTTCCTCCTCCTGTTCTTCCTCCTTCTGGTCGTCATCCTACTTCTTCTTTTGATCCTCCTACTCCTCCTCCTTCTGATCCTCCTCTTTCCTTTCTTCCTTATTCTAGAATATTCTCATCGTCTTTTTCTTAACCGAAATAAAGTGCCCCTGTATGGGTCGGACAGTCAGTTGTGGGGAGATGACGTCGAAGGGGTACCGTGTATGGGGGTGGTTCTTGCTCGTCAAAACTGTCGGATTACTGTCAAAGTCGTAATGAGATTTCGGTATGAATGCTGCTGGAAGAAGAAGGAGAACAAAAAAAAAACATATTTTCTGCTGTGAGAGCGAGACCACATGTATATACTGTAACATCTTTGCATTAGGTGAGAATATTAACGCACACACTCAGACGTATACGTCTTTAAACACGCGTGTACAGTAGAGCAGCCATGTATATATACACGTCTGGTTGCATGGTAGATTTATTCGCACAAACACATGATAGCAAGCATTTTATATTGTATAAGACAATGAACGGAAATAAATTTTTAACGAGTGTGAAAGTTTAAAATCAGTTGTACATTTTTTGTATAATTATTTTGAATAAATGTGGAGGTTTCAAGTAAAGCATATTGCATGAGACGCAAAGCACAAATCACAAATCACACAGACATCACATACACACCCACACGCAAACACCCCCCCACATATATATATATATATATATATATATATATATATATATATATGAAGAAATATAGTTTTAAGGTGTGCTATA
The DNA here is from genome assembly GCA_903632075.3 of Acanthosepion pharaonis. NCBI lineage: Eukaryota > Metazoa > Mollusca > Cephalopoda > Sepiida > Sepiidae > Acanthosepion > Acanthosepion pharaonis. The sequence goes on along the minus strand of CAHIKZ030004391.1, from coordinate 3,775,770 downwards.
TTTATGAGATAAAGTGCTCAATATCATTGAAGTCAACACTCAGTGTTGACTTAAATATTCATTTTTATATATATATATATATATATATATATATATATATATGTGTGTGTTTTATTAAAGACGACAGACAAGATACTGTGATTAAGCTTATGCAATGTTGACTTCAATGTTCACTTTTATATTTTACACACACACATATACATATATATATATATATATATATATATATATATATATATATATATATATATATATATATATATATATATTAATAAACGTGCAATCAATTTACAAATTCATGAATTATTCACACAAAAACAAATGCAAAGGTTAATGATTTAATTGGCGAGAAATCCATCATCGCAAACAATTCAAATAATATACAAAAACCTCCGAATCCGTTATGAATGAAATGATCCTTGTTTCCATAAATTTATATATACATGTTTCATTAAAGACGACAGACAAGGTAGTGTGATTAAGGTCTGATGAATTGGATCGTATTTACGATTCCAATGGAATAAATTATGACCATGGAATATTAGTGCTTAAGCCTTTTTATTATATATATATATATATATATATATATATATATATATATATATATAAAAAGAGAGAGAGAGAGAGAGAGCAGACAGAAAAGACAGACAGACTGAGAGTATTAGGGGGCAGATCCTTATTCAAACACATATTGTTGAATATAACAGACAACGAATAATAAGTTTGATTATGAGCCGTTCTAAGCTTCGTATAGTAGCTTTAATTTCGGGAGAAAATAAAGACAAAAACTGTCCGACATTTGGATTTTTTTTATTATGCTGTTCCTCGATCTAAGCAACCCACACTCAATAAAATTAAATTTCAAACCAGTCACACCATATTACAAAGCATTTAAACACATGGTTCTTTTGATAACATTTATTTCTCTCACGTGGTCATGAACGACATCACAAAACTGTATTATGAATTTGCGAGCTGCGTATTCTATTCAGTGTCCGTTATAGTCGCATAGTAAACTTCTATATAAACATAACGGGACGTCATCTTTGATGGTGAACATCTCTGTTATAATGTCCATATATCCACTCTGATGGTGGCTCAATTGAGTCGAAACCTTAAATCGAGGAACAGCACGAGAAAAAATATCCAAATCGACAGTTTTTGTCTTTATTTAGTTACAAAACTAAAGCCATTACACGAAGCTTAGAACGGCTCATAATCAAAAGTAATAGACATTCGTTGTCTGTTATATTTAAAAATATCTATATATCTATATCTGTATATATTTGTGTATTTAGGCAGCAATCTTTCTTTCATGACATGTTACTTTGATTTAGTTTTTTATACAATTTCTCATGCGATCTAATAATTTTTTTTCTTTTCAGATTATATAAAAACTGTCCAATTGTTCTTTTTATCCGAGTGCTTTCGCCTATTTATTTAGCCATTTCAAGGTTGAAATATATTAACGGTTAAATAAATAGTTTGTTGCATGTATGTATTTATGTAATGTTTCCATTTTTCAAAACACGGTCAAGATATATATATATATATATATATATATATATATATATATATATATATATATATATATATATATATATATATATATATATGTATATGTATATATATATAATTATTTTAAAAAATATGATTCCATCGAAAAATAAAAATAATTATAATTTACGCTCTACTTGTGTATTCAGCACTATAATTTTTAATTATTAAAAAAAAAACTTCGGATTATTAACCTGTCTGTTCTTTCCTGATTTTCCGTATATTTGCACGCACGCACACACACACACACACACACATATATATATATATATATATATATATATATATATATATATATATATATCTGTCCATACATATATATATATATATATATATATATATATTGTTTCAATATCTAATTCTGGCTTATGTTGGTAGTCCTGGGTGTGACGATAAACTACATCCGACAGCAAGGCTTATGATCGGGAGATTGGAAGTTTTGATGGGCGTGGAAACCCCTTTGAATTGCTATTCTTCGGAAATCTGCAGTGATCCGAAGTGGTAGCAAATGTGAGGGTTATAACTCTGGATAAATAATGAACCCCCAAACAAAAACAAAATACTGTGAAATATAGTAAAATTACTTACAATACCTATTTTTAAAATAATGATCAACAATACATCTTATCTGTAAAATATTTAGATTTCGGCATTAAATAACCCATAAAGGTTGATATGCCGCTAAAGAAAATGAATCAACCAACAATACCTATTTATTTGTAGATGAAGACATACAAAATATTTAGACTCCGGCATTAAATAACCCATAGAGGTTGATATGCCGCTAAATAAAATCAATCAACCAACAATACATATTTATCTGTAGTTGAAGACATACAAAATATTTAGAGATCGACATTAAATAATCCATAGTGGTTGATATGCCACTAAACAAAATCAATCAACCAACTTAATGGCTATGCTCCGTTCCAATATACTGGAAACTTGTAACTGACTACTATTTCCGTTATAGTCCGCACCATTTGTAAAATATCTTATTTATTTCTAACTTTTTATAAAGTAAAATAGTGTACAGTACAGAATATTTAATACAGGTTGAAAATCCTTTATCGGAATTTCTTGGAACAGGAAGAGCGTTGGTTTTCAGATGTTTTAGAATTTTGGAATACAATCTATTTAATTTGCATAAAGCATCTATAATATATGTGAAGAATGGAACCCAAGCATAAACACGATATCCCTTTACATTTCATAATACAGCTTATGCATATACTCTGAAAGTAGCTTTATATAAATAGCATATACTCTGAAAATAGCTGTATATGAAATTTCATAAATTTTGTGTATATACCTGTAATGCTCACACGTATTTTTAAGTGCAGAAATTAAGATTTTAGGTAAAAATAATGTTTTGTACTTTCTGTAGAGGTATAAAAACATGATCACTATTTACAAAGATATATACATGTAGGTCTTTTTGACATTTTGAATAATATCTTTACTGAGAAGGAAACACCTGTTAAGTAACCTACGAACGAAGGTTTTGCTGTGACGATCGCTAACAAAAACATTGGCGTCAACATAGGCTACGTTGTTGTATTGGGCAGATGAGGTCATTTACAACAGCTGCACATCATCTAGGAACTCCCCCAGTGCTTTCTGAAACTTTCCATTTGTAGCAAGTCATGGCAGTGCCTGAAAAACGTTCGGATTTGGGAATTTCTGATAAGGAATATTCAACTTGTAATCAAAAATCAGAAAAAAACTCCAAAATCTGAAATTTGTATTTATTTTTCATGTGATTTATGCATTTTGTTTAATTTCATTCATTTTGAAGAAAGTAGTGTTTTTTTTTTGCAAACACTTTTTATATGAGATTTCGGAGTAATTCCGGGTTAATCAGACAGGTCGTTACATGCGGATTGCCTGCATATATATATATATATATATATATATATATATATATATATATATATATATATATAAAAAATTTCTCATATTCAACCTGTACAAAAAAAGACAATATTTATAAAGGTAAAGACAATAAGAAAGCTGTAATAATAGCCGACATTCAAGGAAACGCTTCAGCTAATATTACAGTTTTTCTATTGTCATTTACCTTTATATATATATATATATATATATATATATATATATATATATATATGCAGGCAATCTGCATTTACACACACACACACACACACACACACATATATATATATATATATATATATATATATATATATATATATATATATATATATAAAAGGTAAATGACAATAGGAAAACTGTAATATTAACCGAAGCGTTTCGTCCAATGTAGGCTATAATTACAGCTTTCCTATTGTCTTTTACCTCATAAATATTGTCTTTTTCTACAGGTTGACTCTGGATGTGCATATATGCTCAATCCCACAGTGTTCACATATGTTTATGGTGTGTGAGCTCCAGTGAGTGGGCGTGCGTGTGTGTGTGTGTCTGCGTACGTCAATGAATGCATATAAATCCAAAATTAAAAAAAAATAATCAGTTTCTCTGACGATCGCAAATAGCGTGAAACCCAGGGTCACAAACTCACATCAATACAACTAAATAGGTTAGCTCTATCACTGATATTGAGCGCTTTCCTGTAAGTACCGTACATATATAATATTTGAATGATATATATATATATATATAAAATTTCATAAATATATATATATACACATTTTACATATATATGTAAAATATAAAAATATGTAAAAATGTGTGCACATATATATCTATATATCTATATATATATATATATGTATATGTCACACATTATGAATCTTCGCAAACAATTTTAATAAAGTACATTAACCCCCCCAACCTTCTCGGTTTATATATATATAAACAATGTAAACAAACTGGCGCCATATTTGTTATCAGCACGGTGATTTGAGCGTGCGGAATTATTAGAAAGGTTTAGTAAAATTCCCAGAATTGAGCAAACGAAACGTTTATTAATGTTGCAGGTGAATGTTTATGATCAAAAGAAGCTAATAAATAAGATAATCAAACAAATAATAACAGATACAAACAAAGGCACAGTTTTAAACAAATTAATAGAGAATGTGCTTTCCTTATTTTGAAATTACTTGAAGAAGTCGACGATCCATAGAATTTGTTAATTGTTGGATGTCATCTGCTGTAATGCCGGGAGATATGTCAAGAATTGCTTCCCACAACTCAGCGTTGCTCCTGAATTGTCGTCCGTTGGCGTACAGTCTTCGCTTCATGATGCCCCAAAGGTTTTCGATTGGGTTCAAATCCGGAGAATTTGCTCGCCACTTCATTTTTCGAGGTCCATCGAAGCCTAACTGTTTCAAATATTCAGTAGTCTTGTGAGCAGCATGTGAGGGAGCATTATCTTGCATAAAAACAATGGCCCTTCTGAAGGCAACTCTTTGCCTTTTTATCCACGGTTCAAGACGCTCCTTCATAAACGCTATGTATGCATCAGCAGTCATTTTAACGCCATCTGGTACTCTTCATGGGCCCACTAATGTTTTTCCAATGGTACCATTATGCCTCCACCGCCTTGTTGGTGTCTCAAACGATGATGGCGATTCTGTCCGTTCATTACCCAGGCTTTGCACCATCTATCTGGCCCATCAAGTGTTGCTCGAGTTTCGTCTGTGAACAAAACTTTAGAGAAGTCAATCTCCACATTGTCCTGGGCCTATTTCAATCAATTTTGAATGTGATTTCTCGTCAACGGAGGCTTCGATACAGGTTTGGCTGTTGTTGCTATTTCCCTCAGATACCCATACCGAGTACTTTTAGACACAGTAGGATCCCCAATGCGACTGAAAAGCTCTTGACCGGTAAGTCCAGGGTTCTTCGTGGCCTCTCCTTTAAGTCGAGACATGAGACGACGTGAAATAACCCTCGGCTTGCCTTTATTTGCCCTTTTGCGTACTTGTGTAGGGTTGGCGGTAAACTTTTTCACTGTTTGATGACACCTCCCTATCATTTTAGAAATTTCTAGGGTAGATTTACCTTTGGAGAGTTCTGAGGTGATAGTTTTCTTTTCAGCATCACTTAAACTGCTTTTACGGCCCATCTTTTCACTAAATTCTTACACTTTTCTAATAATTTGGCACGCTCAAATCACCGTGCGGATAACAAATATGGCGCCAGTTTGTTTACACATTATGAAATGGACAAAGTCCGACAATTATTTTTAAGACATTTTTATGTTTATACATTCTTTTTATAGATAAAAATATATAAGTAAATGCTCTGTTTTTTTTTTTTTCATATTAAACAGTATTAATAACATTTACCAGCCTGAATGTCTGAGAAATTTTCATAGAAAATATTTGTCCTCCGACAGAAATCGAAACTGTATCCTCTACGGTTCCGTCATTTAGCTTTTAAAAGCAGTAAAATCGACCTTGCTAATCGAACGATCCTCCGTGGCCCGATCGGTTAAGGCACGTCAGGCTAAATGACAGTTCTGCATAGTATACAGGTCCTATACCCGGAAAGAAATGTGTACACACCAGAAATCAAAGGAAATAAAATAATAATAGCAATAATTATCCACCTAACACTTTACTAATTCTGTAGACGAATATCTACAACCAAGTGGATTCGGAAAATTTGCACGGCAATTGTCAACGGGGGGGCAAAATGTCAGTCTTAGAATTTGAGATTGAAGAATGTTTGCCACAGAAGTAATCTAAGCGAAGCACTGATATATTGGCTTCCCATCTACATTAGTGTCTACGTAGGAATTTGAAATCGAACAGATAGGGTAAGGCCACAAGCCAAGAAAGGTACTGGAAAATGACCAAGTCAACATCTTGTGTGATTTCAATATTGAAACAGACCGCATCTTTACGGCCAACAAACCAGACAAAAAATAAAAGAAAGAAAATGAAAATTCCTTGTCATCGATATGACAGATTCGTGTGACCATAATATCATGGTTAAAATAATTGATAAATTCAAAAAATATATCCATCTCTCGATTGAAGCTTTCAGAATGTGGATTGTTCCAGTTGCTATTGTCACAGTCATTACAGGGGGCGTAGGTCCCTATACAACCAAACAAGGTTCTATATTCAGAAAATCGAAATCAAGCCTAGTATCCAATCGCTTCAGAAGTCTATGTTGCTTGGCACTGTAAATATTTCGTGAAAGGTGATCCCTATTTGAAGTCGTACGGCTTAAGCGAAAAGATTCATAATGCAAGATTTCTGATTCAAGACGAAAATTTGCGAAAGAAATTAACAATAGACAAAGTAATGGTTCCTCATGTACTCAATTAATGAAGAGTGAACCTCAAAAAGGAACCGAGATTTTTTTTGTTGCCAGAATCAGTATTACATATTTATACATTTTTCTCTTCAATCAATCAATACTTCCTTCCTTCCTTTCTTCCTTTATTTCTTCCTTTCTTTCTTTCTTTCTTTCTTTCTTTCTTTCTTCCTTCCTTCCTTCAATATTAATTGTCCTGACCTGGAATCTCAACTTCAATCACTTTCCCACCGCCGTAACCGAAATTTTCCTGTGTCTTTTCTATAAATATTTTCATGGTAATTGTTCTTATGAGATTTCCTGTTTAGCACGTAGACATTACGAATTTAACCGCGCTACTAGCAGTTAGAATTTTACTGTTGAAATTCTTAGATGTAACCGAAAGTTCTATGCCAGCAGTTTTTCTCTCTTATTTCTCTCTTATGGAAGTGTCTCTCGTCTTCTTGGTTTCCAGTCAACTTTGATCTTCAAAAAATTAAATGCAATATAAAACTTTATCTTCCGTCTGCGTAATTTTTATTCTTTTCTTGTCCTTTATCCTTAATATTAGTTTTTCTCATATTCTCTAACATTCAGTGACCCCTTTGCGTCCTAGTGGCTTTATTGCCTTTCATCTTCAAAAATTTAAATGTAATTTCAATCGTTATCTTCTGTTTTCTTAATTCTTGTTCTTTTATTGTCCTTTCTCTTTAATAACAGTTTTTCTCTAACATTCAGTAAACCCTTTGCGTCCTAGTGGCTTTATTCCCTTGCTTGAGGTGAAATGATTTAAAAAAAAGACCAGGCTCTACATAGAAATAATGTGAAAAAAAAACTTTTTATCGTTAAGACGAATCGGATGTGTGAAGAAAAGACTGTGTCGCATATCATAAGTGATTGTGAAATGCTTACATAGAATAGAACAACCAGCGTTCGAATCTTACATTGTATTGCTTTTGACGGAAGAACGGATCCCAAATTACCGACAAGTCGTTTGTTTCTGTTTTGGTTGTTTAACTGCATATCAACATCTTATGGTTCAGTTGATACCGAAATTTATTTTTTGTGTGAGATTTGATGTAATATATACACGGTCTATGTTATTCTGCTTTCACAATTGACTACATGGTAAATAATTATCAGCCTTTGGCATATACATGTTTGTGTAGATATGATTGCTAGACGGGGTGACAGGCTTGTTTTATGTTGTAATTTTGTTGAAGCTAAATTTTAGAATATGGCTTGATTTCTATGGATTAATTTGAGGATATTACATGTTTGGTTGATTTTGTTTAGTAGCATCTCAAACTCTATGATTCGACCCCGAAATCTAACTATTTTGAACCCAATTTTATGTCTACTAAATATATTTAAACATATTTTTATTTTTTCAACAACAGATAAAATATACCGTTAGCTATTTTGCTAAAAAACGTATTTTTGGTAATTTCTTTAAATTTGTATTGATGGTCATTTCGCTTTAAAATTGTATTGCTGGTCATTTGACAATACAAATATTTATTGTTTGTAATTTTACTCTAAAATGTATTTTCATGCCTTAATTTTTATTTTATTTTTTTGTGTGTGTGTGTGTGGGGTGTCACTGTTTCCCCATAGCTGTGTCAGGGTAGATCCGGGGATAGCAGCAATTAAAAGGTGGTTCCAATGCTCTTCATAACACCCAGTCTCCGGATTAGTGGTCTTGCAGCCGGATGTAGCTTATCGTCTTACCCAGAACTTCCGACAGGATTGTAATAAATATAGCGACAAAGGTGAGGCCAATAGTCCGAATAATGTAAATAGAGCACTGATAATGTTTTTCAATTGGCCCCACAAAGTAGTTGTTTTGTACTTTAAATAGGAGACAATTATTATACATAATTCAAAAAAAGCGAGACATGGTTTTTTAATAGAATTTTTTATGACAAAAAGAAAAAAAAGAAAGCATTTTATGATTAAATTTGCTCTCGTCAAAATGTCCTCCTTTATTACTGCAACACAGATTTTTTATTCGTTACAAAAAAATTTCAAAGTATCAGTTTGATAATTAATGCCATTTCTTTTTTCAATGACTATAAGAGGTCATTTTCATTTTTGGAATGGGAAGATTTCACTCTTCTGTCAAATTCATCCAGTGGTAATTCTGGGGGTGGCTTCAAACTTTTGAACTTAGTGTTCATTCGATGGTTGATAGGCATTATCAAAGGCATTAATCTTATGTTTCAAAAGGAAACTTTTTATTTTAAATTTCGTCAATCTATCTATCTATCTATCTATCTATCTATCTATCTATCTATCTATCTATCTATTTCTTCATATCTGTCTATCGATCTATATCTGCTCATATCTATCTATCTATCTATCTATCTATCTATCTATCTATCTATATATATATATATATATATATATATATATGTCTATTTATCTATCTATGTTTTCTCATCTGGAAAAGGTTTTAGAACCTGAGCATGAGAAACACCTCTGGGTCTTCACAATTCAGACGGTCAGAGTTACTGAACACACTAGATCAGGCTTCTAAAAGTTTCTTCCCAGGGTCTGTTGGTAGATGTGTCATCCCCTGGAAATCAGTACCTTGTAGGTAAAGAGGTCGAAATTCTTGTGAACTGCTTAGATAATGAGTTGCATTGAGAGAATATGAATTTTACTCACAAGTACAGCTCACACATTACGAAGAGCTTTATCTATGTAAAATGTGTATGATCTTAGGTTTTGTTTTTGTCTTTTACAAAAATTATCACTGGATAATACCATGATGCCATTTCTGGCCTTAAGTCTCTAGTTGCGACCCGGAAGGAAATGTGTATAGAACAGAAATCAAAATAAATAATAATAATAATAATAATAATAATAATAATAATAATAATAAGCATCTGTCAAAATCAAATAAGTGTAGGCTGTGTGGGATGAAAATAGAATCTGTGACATCGAAGTACCTGTGAATTACTTACTTGGAGCGACTACGTGAGACACCATGACAAAGTGAGTTTGCATCATACATAGCTTTGCTTGATCCGGAAATCCAGATTCTAACCCTCTGATAAGTGGTACAAAAATAAGCCGGAGGAGGCATTGGAAAATAAGCATGGGAAACTCCTGTACGATTTCCCTATTTAGACGTTTAGAGTTAATAAACATACCAGACCAGACATAACATTCATTTTCAGAAGTTCTCATCAGTGTTTGGGGATAGATGTATTTTCCCCAGGAGATCAGTTCATAGTAGGTAAAGAAGTTGAAAAATCTTGTGAACTACTCAAAAAAACGAGTTGAATTAAGAGAAGGTTCAATATTGAGATAATGTAGAATACAAATGCCGTGATTGTGCCAAATGCTTCTGGGGCGATTCCAAAGAATCTCCAAAATTGCTTTAGTACCTTTAAAATCGCATTTGTTTGACAATGTTGCAAAAAGCAACCATCTTAATCGCAGCAAATATCCTTGCTCTCTGACGTGTCATTTAAAATTATATCCGGTTTTTGAAACAGTCAACGTGTAAATTTCAGTAATAATAATAATAATAACTAACTGAACCTATAGAAACTACACGGTTGACAGGTTGACACTTGACATATTTTCTTTACATTTTAATGGGGATAAATTTTAAGCCTTCATTAAATAGCTATACAGACTTATACTGCATATCACGTGATAAGAAATTTTCAAATCGCTTTTATTATGACATCTGTTTCATTTAATCATGTATAGACCGACTATGGACATTCCAGAAATTCCCTTAATTTTTATTACTGAAAATAATCGTTTCGAAAGAAACATAGAGGGACAAAGCACTGAAATGGCAACGAGGGCGTTAATGAGAATGAGGTTATTTGAAAAATGAAACCGGCGGATCATTAACGGAAGCTTAGAATCAAACATTACGGACGAACTGGTTTAACGGTCATTTCGTTGTTTTTGTTTTGCAGCATACCAACTTCTAAGTGTTATTTAATGCCGAAATCTAAATATTTTAAAAGGTAATAACTTATGGAAGATAATAATAGTATTTAACCCATAGCTGGGGAAGAAGAAGTGGATTCATATCTTTCCTAAAGATATTTGCGCGTAAGTGAATAGAACAAACACAATTGAAACAGAAACTGGGGTGCCAATAGCTTACGGGTGGAATCTCCGACAGATGCCAAATCAGCTGGGTTTTGATTCCAGTTTGAAGCAGTCGGATTGTCTAGCTCCACTGATGAGCTATGAGACAGCGAAACAGCCTGTCTGTGGATGACTATATATATATATATACATTCATGAATCATTCATACAATAAGACAAATAGAGAGGTTAATGATTTAAATGGCGAGAATACATCTTCGCAAACAATATCAAAAAGATACACCAACCCCGAACCTGTATATGAATGATATGATCCCTGTTTATAAATTCCAGTTGCATAAGGTCTTTTTAATTTTTTGCAAGCTTTCGTCTGTTCCTACAGACATCCTCAGGTATGAAATCAGACGAAAGCTTGTAAAAATTAAAAATATTCTCGCCATTTAAATCATTAACCTCTCTATTTGTTTTATTGTATAAATGATTCGTGAATTTATAAATTATAATTGCACCTATAATTTGAAATATATATATATATATATATATATATATATATATATATATATATATATATATATATATATATTAAAAAATAAGAGAAGAGAGGTGCCGCAAACGTTTTTGGTTGTAATGAGGATTTATTTAGAAAAAAAAATATTATACTTTGTTTTACATAATTTTACGACACGTGTTTCTGGTCTCGCGACCGTCTTCAGGTAAAAGCGGAGATTTCCACATATTATTAAAAATAATTATTTTTTTCCTTATGTTCTCGATATGAGACAATTTCTGTTTGTGTGTTCGGATTACTATACATACTTTTCTCTCGTTGGAACCTCTACAACATATTTCTTATATATATATATATATATATATATATATGACGAAGTGGAAAATATTTTCTTGTGACGCGTTTTGTCCTTTAGGACTTTATCGGACTAAATTTGCTATGTTGGCACGACTGCACATGCGCACGAACGAGAGACGTTGAGTCATCTATTATTACAGTGTGGGATATTTATTAACAAAAATGATGGAAATAAAAATAAAATCCTAATAAAATCGGTTAGATTAAAAAATAAAAGATTAAAATTCACAGCGTTCCTCAAGTAGGCTACCTTTCCTTTCGGTTTTAGACTAGTCGGCAACCAAGGCTATAGGACCCAGTCTTCTTTGTAGTTAACCAATAGCTGAGAGTGCAAGAGATGAATTCATACCTTCTCCAATGCGTAAGTAAATGTAACGATCTCAACTGAGACTCTTTCATTTTTCGTTCCTAGCCATTATTCATCACACCACCCTCACTGACAACCTTACAGCACGTGGTATTCCCAGGCGTCAATCTATCTCGGTACCAACTATGCCCATCAAGAAGCTGCGTTTCAACCTGATATGCCCGTAAAAGACGGGAATAAAAGGTAATAATTGTTAGTGATGCGACTTCAGCGATAAAAGAAATCTAATGGATCCTCAGGCTGTCGCCATTTTGAGATCGGCTCAGATATGTGACAACGATAGGCTGTATTAAACACGAAACAGATGTGACCGACAAGCTGACATTATGCTATTTATATCAGCGTCAATTGGCCAGTGTATTTCAAGAAAATTACTAGTAAAATGCACAAAGCATACGAAGGTTTATTCATACGAAATATTCATCTATAACCGGCCGACACATATTTTATTCAACATGGTAGTAAATATATCATTACTTCAGGAAATAAAGCATGCTTCATTTAAAAAATTCAAGTTTTATAATTGTTTTCTGGATCATAAAAATTTAGAAATATTAAATTTTGTTTAGATGCATTAAAACAAATTAGTCGAAGAAGAATAACAGGGTGTATTTACACGGTGCAATAAATGTTTATTTGCTTTGTTTCAAGGATAATAGCGTCTTCTATAATAAATTTTTATCAGTACGTTTTGCATCTTCATTTCAATTGCTGTATGTACACTAGTTATATTATTAGTAGTAATATTATCTGAAATTTTGAATTATATGGAGCATTGTTAAGCATTATTTATTTTTATCAAGGTTTTCTCTTGCCTTTTTCTATTCTATAAGAAGAAGAATTATTAACTTTTTAGGATTTCTTTCATCTTCATTTCAGATGCTTTATTTCCACTGGTAATATTATTTGTAGTAATATTATCAGAAGTTTCCTATTAGATGAAGCATTATCAAGCATTATTCATTTTTGATTAGGATATATTTTGAAATTTGCAGGGAACATAAAGTAAAAAAGATTCAGAAATTTGACAAAGGACATATTGAATGCAAGAAGAATAGAGGAAAGCAGTGAATAAGAAGCTTGTGAAAATGGTTATAGTAGGCTCCAAGAAGTTCTACAAGATTCTGTAAAGTTCTAGAAGACCCCCCCCCCCAATAAAGTAATAGTACTAATATATTTATATACGATTTTAGAAATTTCATGTTAGAGGTGACATTTGAAATTATAGTACAAAAAGTAAAAAAAAGGCATAACCCTAATATATATATATATATATATATATATATATATATATATATATATATATATATATATATATATATTTATTATTATTATTATTATTATTATTATTATTATGCAACATATATTCATTCAAGAATGTTTTGTTGAATAATCTAGACATATTATATCTATTTATTTTATTTTAATCCTCTGAAATTCATGGATGGATTTCATGAAAGTTTTTGTGTAACGATGTAAAATGTTTTAATTATGATCTATTATAATAAAAAATATTATAATAATGCTTTGCTCTGATTTGTATTGAGCACTATTTTTTTTAAAAAGTAAATGTTATGAACTATGGATTTTTACTCCATCTGTTCTTTCTCTTATACACACACACACACACGCACACACACAAACATATATATATATATATATATATATATATATATATATATATATATATATATATATATATATATGTATGAGTGGACACTGAGTTCAACGTCGGGCGGCGACAGTCAATAAAAATACAAAATAAAATAAGGAAAAAAATAAAATAACGATTGAGTAAACAAATAAGGTAAATTAATAATAAACAAATTATGAAGCTCTATGACTGCACGCATAACAACAATTAAGCCAATTAAATAAAAAGAAAACTCAACACTGCATAATTAATGCAAAAATACAAAATCCTCTCAGCAATCAATAATAAATAATGGGTAAGAAGTTAACAAACAATGCTATAAAACAGCTATAAAATTACTGCACATTGGACCATAATAATTTCTAATCAATAACCTTTAGAATAATTTTAAATATAACCATTAGGATACGAATATAAAGCGGTTAAAACTGGTTTTTGTACCCACAATGACCCATTGATAAGCAAATATAACTAATCGAGCTAGAACCATACACACATGCATTGAAGAGTTGAAGCATGAAACAGACTGTCGCCATTCGTTGTTGACCTCAGTGTCCACCTTTATATTTATCCATGCTCTGTCCCTGCTACTATTATAGTCCCGCATTGATTTCGGCCAGTAAACTGGTATTTCTGCCACATTTAGTGATTGGGGGGGGGGTATTACTAGTAATATTTTCTTTAGTTTCTTGTAAATAGTTTTGTATTCATATTGTAAATACTCATTTGGGTTAATTTTTAGAATTATTGTTTTATTCCACCCCCACAGACACTGAATTGTATATATGGGGAATAGTTAGTTTTTTTCATAGAGACGATGAGGTATTATGATGTTTGTAGTTAGAAAGGTACGTTAGAATGTGTTGTTTTGGTGTAAGGAATATTGTTCGTACGATTGGGTCAGTGTTTGCGGCTAGCTAAGTTAGAGTTAAGACAGAAGACCGTCCTTTCCCCCATTTCGGTCTTGTGCCACATTTCTGTATATTTTACAGAATAAATATCGCTACTGATCACTTTTATCCATATAATTAGCATAACTTAAAACAAGATTTTATCATATACCCTCTAAGTTTAATTGGCTGGTCAAAGCAAACCCATTGTCTATTTTTAATTCTAACCTTGTGTTTCCACATCCCTTAATTTATCCTTCGAAAAAAGAGGTAACACTTTGCTTTGAAATTTTCTTAAAAATTATTTAATCACCAGTTATCCTCCATCGCCTGAAGAGGCGCAACATAGTACCGAAACACGAAAGCTATTGTGTAGCGATTTCAACATATTTTTGTTCTAATCTCTTATATACGTACATACATACATACATACATACATACATATATATATATATATATATATATATATATATATATATATATATATATATATATATAGTTTAAGAAAACTTGGTAATCCGTATGGGTAAACCTAAGGAGGATAAATATATATATAAAACTAGAATTAAGAATATTATTTTAAAAAAAAGCGCAACACCAGTTGACAATAACAAAAAAAATAGATTAATTATTTATTACAAAAAATAAAAATAAAACCTCTAACCTTATAGTTAAAAATAAAAAATAAGAACAAAATTGAACATGACAAATATTATTTACGGATTTAAATGTCCATGAAGGAATTGCATTCCTGATCAATCAGATTCGTAAATAAATAGGTCATACTACATGTTTGGCACGAAGACTTACATTACTCTTTTCGGACCATAGCTCAATTAGGTCCCATTTAAATACCCATGGAGACCTACTGGACCCTATTCGTTACATAATTGTTAACTACACAGACATAATAGCATCATCTACATGCAAAAAATATAATGGGAGCCTTATTAATAGAAACGGATAAACCAACACTTAATAATATCAACTATGAACATGGACACAATATCTTGGCCGTGTTTCGAAAATTAAAATAGCCATGTGGCAAGGATGAGTGATGATCGCATACCAAAAGTTCTTTTTTACAGTGAACTCCATACTGGTCATAGAAATGTTGGTAGACCTTGTCTCAGGTATAAAGATGAACTGAAAAGCAAACTTTCTTGCGTCAACATACAAGAATACATTCAAGAACTTTGAAGAGGTAGCGATGACGAGATCAGAGTCTCGATCTCGCTGCCGTTCTGGAAGAATTCACCATCAAGAAGTAAGCATAAGTCTACTACGTGAAACATGATAGTAAAATAAGACAGCTAACATTGTGCCTGCTGCACTTGGATACAATACATTCTCCTGTAATGTTTGTGGTCTTTTATGCAATTCACGAGCCGGTCTCAAAAGTCATGCCCGTCATAGGCATGCAGATAATTGGTTCGTGGTCGTCGGAACCTCATACGTCGAACTCGATGGGAGAGTCCATGTGTGTGTGTGTGTGTGTGTGTGTGGATGTCAAGGAAACCGGGTGTCAAAATGGTTACAGCTGAAAGAAAAGACGAAAAAGTGCGAAAAATTTAAAAAATACAATAACGAGTGAGTGCAAAGTTAAATAAAAAAACTGTAGATTGTAGAATAAATGTTTGAACCTTTTGAAACATTTATTCTACAATCCACATTCAACATCATCACTTGATAAGACACCAGAGGTGTTGAAACACAATGGCTATTTTTGTAGCGATTTTATAACATATTTATGTTATAATTTTTACATCTTTTTATATATATATATATATATATATATATATATATATATATATATTGTTGTGCACTCTCGCTCTCTCGATACATACATATATATATGTGTGTGTGTGTGTGTGTGTGTGTGTAGCACAACATTATCAAGATATATATGGAGTCAAAAACAAAAGATATACCTACTATAGTTAAATGGGAAGTTATAAAAAGTAACCCATATCATTACCTATAGGAACTATAGACTGTGTTTAGAAGAAAAATAACTTTTAATAATCAAATTAATTTATTAAATAAGATGAACGAAATAATAGGTCCGTTCCGATATATTAAAAAATATTTACTTTGTTACTTTTATAATAATATAACATAATATATCAATTAAAATATTAAGTAAAAATATTGACTAGAATATAATTTAATAATATAACATAACAACTGACATATGAACAAAAAAGAAAAACAAAATTAAAAAGAAAAAAAATTACAACTGAAAGAAAAATCTACAGCCCAAAAAATGAGAGACGCAAACAAAAGCAAAATTTCATGCAAGTTTGCGTGTAAAGGAAAGTTAAATTCATAAATATAAACCTATATAAAACGGAGTAAAACGGATTTAAAAAGATTCGGAACAAGTTGAAAAAAATGAAAAAAAATGAGAATACCGTTTAAAACCTCAACCCCTGAAGTATGGAAACTTTGCCAAGAAACATCGATGTCGGGATAAAATTCATATTTAAAACTAAGTAATCTTTTCATATATATATATATATATATATATATATATATTATTTTAATACACATACTGGGGCAGTGTGAAAAAAACGGATAATAAAATGTGCAAATAAAATATATATTTGAACAAACCGATATCAGAGGAAAAAATCTATAAAAAAACAAATGACTAAAGACAACCGTGTTAGTCGGAAATAATCAATCAGCATCGCAATGACTAGTCGAAAGAAAAACAAAACACTGACAGTGTAAATTAAGTAAAAACGTATATATATATATATATATATATATATATATATATATATATATATATATATATACACAGTGGGGAAATAAATATTCATACACATGAAAAATTTTATATTTTTATAAATGTAAAAGCCTTTAACTAAAACAAATTTTGATACATTTCATGTGTAAAGATACATTTTATTAAAAAAATAGTAATAAACTTAATTAATTCTTATTCTAACAGAAATTTCTTTTTATTTTAACTGTTGAAAAAACTATTCATACAAAACAAAAAAAGCATATTAACTTAATTTAATACTTTGTGGAATATCCTTTATCGAATTCAACAGCTACTAGTCTATTCCTGTACGTCTCAACTAATGATTTGCACACATTGAGTGGTATTTTGTTCCATTCTTCTTGGCATATTGTCTTCAAATTCTTGATATTTGTTGGTGCTCTTTTCCTTATTTGAATTTTCAAATATCGCCATAAATTCTCAATTTGGTTCAAGTCTAGGGACTGACTTGGCCATTGCAAGACATCAGCGTTACTTTCAGCTAACCATTTCCTTGTAGATCTAGCGGTAATGCTTAGGATCATTATCCAGTTGGAAAACCCAATCAGGATGTAGCCGAAGTCTCTCAACAGAACGCATTAAATTGTCTTGCAGAATTTTCTGGTATCTTTCGGCATTCATGTTGCCATCTATTATTAATATTCTGCCAACACCTTTTGCAGAAAAACTGATACTGCCACCACCAAACTTTACAGTTGGCAACGTGTTCTTTGGTAAGTAGGCTTCACCGTCCTTCCTCCACACATGATTTCGATAATTTTGACCAAACAACTCTATTTTAGTTTCATCTGTCTATAGTACTTTTTCCCAAAACGAATATTCTTTACCCTTATGCTCTCTAACGAATTTTAGCCTAGCATCTCTGTGTCGTTTCAAGAGGAGTGGAGTCTTCCTTGGGGTGCGTGATTTCGGACTGTTTTTGTGTAGTACATTACTTACTGTACGCTTGGTTACTTTAATACCTAATGCACGCAGATGTTCCAGTAGCTCTTCTCGGGTAACCTGTGGATTTTGTTGAATCTGGCGTCCTAATATCATAGCTGATCTTAGAGAAATCTTTCTCTGAGCACCTGTTCGTCTTTGGTTTTCGACGCTGTTACGAGTTTTAAACCTTGCAATGAACGAAACAATTGTAGTAAAAGGAATATTCAAGTTGTTAGAAATCGTTCTGTAACTGTTCCCATCTTTTCAAAGAGAAAAAATGTGTTGTTTTTGTGAAATAGTCAATTCCTTACATTTAGGCATTATTAGAACCTTCTCGTAAGACTAGAAATTGCAGGATGTTCTGATAATGGCTAATAGCGTAAACTATAATTACTGATAACATTACTGGAACATTCTAGAATATACTTTTTTCATAATTAATTGATTATTCTATTCTAATAATTGATTTGTACGAATACTTTTTTCACCAGTTAGAATTTTTTAAAAAATGCATTTCTGTTAGAATAAGAAATAGTTAAGTTTATTATTATTTTTTAATAGTATGTGTCTTTATACATAAACTGTGCCGAGATTTGTTTTATTTAAGGCTTTTACATTTATAAAAATACAATTTTTCAAGTGTACGAATATTTATTTCCCCCACTGTATGTATATATATATATATATATATATATATATATATATATATATATATATATTCTGATTTTACCTTACCCTATATATATATATATATATATATATATATATATATATATATATATATATATATATATATATATGCGTATGTAGCGTGGTGAGGTAGAAACCGTCGCGATCTATAGGGTTAATGGATAAGTGAAAGTGGTTCTGTTGAGTGGCCACCGGGTAAGATTTTTTTGTGGGGCTAATTGAAATCAGTTGTTTATCAGACGCTCACAAGAAATATTGACGAAATTAATTTTAAAGAATTAAATGCAATTAAATCAGATCATTGCAAATGTTCGTGTCCGATTTTAATTGTCAAATTAAATTTGACCGGAACTTGACATTGGCGATTATTTTGGTGTGTTCGAAATTGTAATCTTTCATCGTTCAATTGCGAGTAAGACTTTGTTGAATGTTGAAGGTTTGTCCACAAATGAATGCCTTAAAGATGCAGGCCGAATAGTTGCACTTCCGTCATATTGTGCTCCATGAATTTTGAAAAGGAGTAAACTTCGGTACTGTGACGAAAAAAAAAAAAAAGACCCAGAATATTTATTTGGATCATGTTCCAACTATTCGGGCGATCAAATAGTGGGCTGACAGATTTCGTCAGGGTGAATTTAACGTAATCCTTCAACCACGCCCTGGGCGGCCTTCCGACGTCAGTGAAAGAGCTCGGCTTTCCGTCGTTTTGAATAAACCGAAGATTTCGACGGAAGAGATTGCTAACTTTCTCAGCTGATATTAAATGGAAAGTCTATAGTGAAAGCATTGCTAGGGTAGCTGTTCAAAATGTTCGTTCTCTGTGGCGTGCGAGACATTTTTTTCTCTCCATAATCTCTCTTACATATTTATGTGTGCTATTCGGTCATGCTTAGAATAGGGTCCAGTGTCCCTGCTATTTACTTTGAGCTACTTGATAGAATCCAAAGCTGCAATATTATTGGCCTTTTCGGGCGTCTCGGCTCTAGTCACTTTTCTACCGCATAAGGTTGTTTCTCTGTGTCTTTTCTACTAAATACTTTTACGGTAATTGTCCGGGTGAGCTCTTCGATATGTTACTGTTGTGGTACGATCCACCTAATTTACATAGTGGAGTACCGACCATATAAATATGGGTTGGTACCGGGAAGACGGGGGTGAGGAAGAAGAGATCCAATCCAGAGACTCTGCCCGACTGCGACTAACTCAACCCATTCTACAGGAACGGTCTTCCCAAGAATATACCAAAACTATATGTAAATATTGTGTACACTTTCTTGTTTCAATACATTTTGTTTAAGTACATTTTGTGTTGTATTATTATTCCATGCATTAGTCAAGTTTCAACAGTTACCTAGACATTTTTAATTTAAGTGCAGTACTAGACTTGTGTCTAGATCTCATCAATTACTCTTTTCTCTTCCCGCTCATTATTAATGTTTCTGTTCCTAATTCTTTCACACCCTCTAACCCCTTGAGTCTTAGTGGCTTTACTGCTTTGCATGGGGTGATAATGATTGAAATAATTCTTTCTATGTAATTGTTCGAGTTCATCCCTATGGTACTCAGACATTTTGAAGTTAAGTGCAGTACTAGACTGGCATCTCATCAATTGACAAATGAGCTGGCTAAATGTAGCCGTAAGTTCTATGTTGGTAGTTTTTTTTCTCGCACTTCCGCTTGTGGAACTCCCTTCCGGTTCTATGCTTCCAGCCAGCTTTAATCTTCAAAAAGTTAAATGCAATGTCGAAAAAAAGAAAACAAACAAAAAAAACATGGCCGATTTTTGAAAATCGAAAATGTGTCCATCACGACATCGTAAGTTGCAAAACAGAATTTGCAGAAGCTTAAAGAGTTGAAATAGGAAACTCCCCACCCCTTCACCGTATTCTCTTGACTTGGCAGCTTCGGAATTTATTTTGTTCCGTTCTCTAAAGAAAAATTTAAATGACAAAAACAATTTGACTATGTACAGTCGGATGAAAACTATATCACAAGGTTCTTCCAACAAAATCACGAAATTTCTTGGAAAATAGCACCAACATGATTGTCCAACTATGGTCGATTGATTGATTGATTTGATTTCTACGGCTTATCAAACCTTTGCAAGTTATTTAAAGCCAGAAAATATGTTTTTAGATTTTAAGATTTTTTTTTAGGTATTAATGGTTTAGTGTTACAAGTGTTACTAATTAATCCATACTTGGGGAGAGAACTGGTAGATTCATACACTTCCCAACCGAATATAACAAGCTCAAAAGGAAGTGGAACTCGGCTATACAATTTTACATTTCCAAACCATGTTTATCTGGTATTCCCAAGAGGTCACGCGCACACACACGCACACGCACACACACAAACACAGACACAGACACACACACACACATATATATATATATATATAGATAGATAGATAGAGAGAGAGAGAGAGAGAGAGAGAGAGAGAGAGAGGTGCATCGAAAATTCAGTATCCTGAATCTTATTCAGAAAAATTCACTTTTCGATTTTTGTGATAAGTTCCTATAAATTAAATATATTGTTAAGACGGGTTTGAAGAATTTGGTGATGCTTCGATAATGCCAATAGTATTATTGGGATCACTCCACCTGCATATTGAATGAATTCCGTAAATGCTTAAAAATTGAAAAGGAACCAAGACAAGAATATGGCATCTCGCCAGACCTATTAATCTGAAGTAACAAGAATTCCCAGCAGGGTTCATTGGTCACAATCTTATCAACATAACATATGCAAATGACACAGTGTCTGTATCAGACAGAGAAATTAAACGAGAAAGAACTAATAGTCAATTTTAAGAAGATGGACAATATGGTTGTTAGTCAAAATCAAGAGCTCGAGATACGAACTGCAAGTTTGAGACACAAATACGAAGCATGTACAAAAATAAATATCCATGAAGTATTTTAAGAGAGTGTAGAAAATACTGCACCGATATATGAAGGCGCATTTAAATAGAGTAAAATGCTTTCTAAAAGTTAAGAAAGGTATCAAGAAACAGGAAAATTTCGATAGAAACAAAGAAAAAACTGCTAAACAGCTATGTATTATCGGCCCACCTATATGACAGTGAATACTGAAAATTCTCTTCCCAAATTAAGAAAGGCGACAGAGATCTGGTTCTACAGAAGGATACTTAGAATAGCATGCATTGAACTTGTGAGCAATGACGAAATTTTATGGAAAATGGAAACAAACAGGACGTAGAATCACAGAGACATTTTAAATTTCTAGGTCAGATAATGAAGAAAGAAGTGTTTGATAATTTCATACCCTCGGGACATATTTAAGGTAAGAGGAAAAAGAACGAATGACCTACCTAACGTGCTTGTGTAAATGGTTGGTAAAACAGGGATAAGGAGTTCAAGGAAAAAGAAAAGCCTTACTAAGAGCTATAAAAGACAGAAAGCTGTGGATAACCGTCATCACCCACATCCTGAAGGGACTTGGCACATAAAATGAGAAATTCAAATAAACATTCCGAAACTAGTTGCACGTGGTTTGGATGGCTATGCAACATAGACGTTTGCCAAAGATAGATATATTGAAAGGATAACTTTGACAGTCTGTAGAAAAAAAAAATGAGTGAATCTTTTCTGCTAATTCACCCCAAATAATGCAAATTTACTTATCGTAAATATTAATTCAGCCTAAGAAATTATAAATTTTAAATCAAAGTTTGTTTTTAACGAAAATTTTGGCACTCTTTTGAAATTATAAATTTTAAATCAAAATTTGTTTAGTTTGTCATGACGTTGCCAGGTAGAACAGCCTCCAGACTAGTGGACACATCCGTAATTGTACTTTACCTGTCACTACGATTAATCAGATGGTTGGAAATGATATACATCTTTGAAAGGTGATTCCAATTCTGTTCATATGACTAAATCACAGTATGAATTTCGTCGACCCAGAAACATCAGCTCTCTCGGAAACAATCGAAAGTACCTGGCGGATCGCCAAATAAAAAATAATTTCATGTTCAGGATAGACTCATATTTATGTGTGTTTTTTTGGAGAAGTGAGGCAAAAAGTATCAATAAATATATTTTTGAACAAATTTTAAAGGGCATTTTTGAATTTTAGTGTGAATTTTAGCAAATATAAATTATTTTTATTTTGGGGTGAATTAACATTTAGGGTGAATTAACAGTGAAGAACTATCTAGCTTGAAGCATTTCAAGAAAGGTTGAGTGTCATTTGATTACGAAATAAATAAAGGTACGCGTACCTCAAGTCAAAGTTCAAATTTCGCCTTGATACCGTCGGACAAGTTTCCGATGCCTGATAGGGACAGCAGATGGATCGAACGACGTTGTGTTTGGTGAGAAAAAAACTGATCCTGCATTCATATCGGTAATGTTTGTTTGCACGAGTGACAGCTGGTAGAATGTATTCGCCCTCGACACATGGGACTACGTCAGTAGCCGATGGGGATGGTCTATTAATTTAGCATTTTCTTTTATATAACGTATCTGTTCTAGTTCTAGATAATCATGACTTTACACGACATCCTGTCTTTTGTTACGAACAATTGTATTCTGAAAGAAGCTCCCTGCCTTGACTTTCTTTTAGGAGTCAAATTCACACAATGCCGCAAATGGCATTCTTATATAGGCTAAAGATGTTGGCAAAATAGTCAGTTTCTTGGACCAGCCCAGAAAGTACCTGATGGTTCTTGCCACGCTCTGTATTTGCGAATAAGAACAAAAATGAAGCATTGCTGCCATATCTAGGCTGGCGTTACCCATTCCATCTTTGTCAGAGTTCATCAGCATTGTGGGTGATTTGATCATTTCCACTCTGCAATACCTTTCCCACAGACGAACTATATTCCTTAGTTCATCGAGATCAGATCTATAGAGCCAGAATTCGCCATGTCATCACTTTTGTATTCCATTGGTAAGGAAGAAGTCTTATTGTGATATATTATTAGATAGTACTGTCTCTTTGTGGAACAATCTCCGAGGATAATGCTTCCTTGATCACTACAAGGATCAAGTATTTTCTATCCTATATATCGTTCTAATATGCACTTGATTTATTGACATACATCGTAATCGGGAGAATCGAGTCAATGCGAACGAAACTTTCTTTAGCTACATAGTATCTGCTACAGTTTTGGACTCATTGTTTTCTTTCTCTTAGACCGGTTGCCACCCAAGGCTATAGATCCCAGTCTGCCCTGCTATTTACCCATTACTGGGGGAGAATATTCATAACTTTTCCCAAATATAATAGCACGTAAGTAAATGTAATGATCTCGACTGGAATTCGAACTCGGCTCTCCGATTCCTCAATCCGAGCTGCAATGCATTACTCTACTCTCTTCAAACACACCTATCTACTTACTTACAACACACTTATTCAGTTAGATTTGGCATCTCGTTTGCAGTCGCTCTCCCACCCAAGGAGTTACTCTGTCTTTTCTACAAATATTTTCACGGTAACTGCTCTGACGAGCAACTTTCGCTGTTTCCAAACTGCATGAATTTAAGCATGCTACTAGGTTGGCATCTCAGTTCCACGATTTCGCTGTCGAAACTGTTAAATGTAGCCGTCTCTTCTACTCAAACAGCCTCTTCTCTTGCACGTCCCGACAGTGGAACTCCCTTTCTCTTTTGCTTCCCTGAGAGCTATAATCTTCAAATATTCAAATGTAATGTCAATCGACATCTTCTGATGCCTTGATCCTGATCTTCGTCCTTCTCTATATTCTTTCCTCAAACAACTCTCTTTACTCTTGTTCCCATTCTCTGTAATTCCTTGGGTGTTAGTGGCACTCCCGCCTTACTTCGGGTGAAACGCTTAAAAAATATTCGACCTTGAATCATTCTTTCTCCTTATATTAATGGAACAACAGTATAAAAATTTAACAACTGCCTCTTGACCATTATATTGCTATCCTGATGGCTGTCTTCTAGGCAAATGTTCAGATGTGTTTCACTATTTCAGCCCTTCAAGTTGAGTTATATGTATTTCCTTCCTGTTCCAAAGAGAATTTGAAACATCCACCCAGAGAGATTTTTTCCAAGAGTGCCTTTTGAAACATATGTGTGCTTTTCCGAACATTACAATCTTGAACTTTTCGGCTTATAAATTTAATTCTTAATATATATATATATACTTAAATATATATATATATACCGAATTTCAAATTAATTTCTTCGTAGATTGTTTTAACATTTAGATATTTATCAAACCTTAACCTCCCAAATATGCACGTTAAAGTAACGCGAACTGACAGCGTCTAAGAATTTGAATGAAACCTGTCGTGTAATTTATTGGGGTTGTTGTAACTTTTTCCTTGTCGTTCTTATCATTCACCCCTTAGCCATCTATATCTAAAGACGAGACGCGTTAAATTTGAGCAACAACTAGCCGACACAGTGGGGTTAAAAATAGGAAACTAAAATGATACATATGACACACTCATATCCTCTCTTCCACCTCACTTCCTCACTTCGTTAACTTTACGTATACTTGATGAGGTCCGTAAAAACGTGTGAATTTCTTTTCATTTTTCATTTCAGCTTTTGGAAGTAAAGTCTGATGATCCAGAACCCTGTTAAAGGGGTTATGGTGAAATAGGTTATTACATGGAATCTTAACGTGGTCTGTCTTTTATTCAAACAAATATATATATATATATATATATATATATATATATATATCATAAATATATGTTTTGGGTACAAAATCTTAGCGATTTCTTTGAATGTCATTATGTCATTAGCTTTATTGTTCAGTTTTCCATCATTATATATCCAAATCAAAATTACTAAAAAAGAATTAAATTTTAAATCCTCAGTGACTCTTTTCCTAATCCAGATCACATATGGATCGGAATAAGACAGAATGATAAGAAAATGAATAGAAAATATTTATCAACCTAACATATTTCATTTTTATTAAAAGTTTCATTAAATGGAGAAAAAGATGAAAGAAATTCTTGGATGTTTACTTTGATGCTCTTTAATTTTCAATGGTTAATCAAGTTTCATGGTCATATGTTAGTTAACCACATTTTAATAGAATTGATGGCGTTTCGAATTCAAGGAGAGACGACACGTCCATCCGAAGTTTCAAGAAATTAATGGATTCCAAGCTTGGTATATGTATGTAAGTGTATAAAAAGTAATTTTGTCAGTCTAAGAATTACATGATAATATATGTTCGTAATTGTGTGTGTAGACTTTATGTTTGTCTCATTTCGCATGTTGATTTAGGAATGTTTTTTTTGTGTACAAACCGTTTGTTTTACATAGACATACGCTAGCTTCTTTAAGGATGCATTGAATAAAGTCTGATGCTGTAATATAATGTTTTTGACGAGTGTTTGTAGTTGGTAAAATATTTATAGTTAATCACTGGAAGTACATTTTTTTTTTAATGAGGGGGACATTTGGTTTTCATGTTTGTTTAAATGAATCCTAATTGGTCAAAGAGATGTTCCATCGCTACATAAGAGTTCTCATGTTTCAAAACAGCAATATTTAAAAAAAATAATAACAAAAATACTAAAGAACTTTGGATTATTTACTTAACGAGTTCTTTCCTATTTTCTATATATTTTTACATACATACATACATACATACATACATACATATATATATATATATATATATATATATATATATATATGTGTGTGTGTGTGTGTGTGTGTGTGTGTGTGTGTGTTTAAAGATTTGTTTAAATGCACATGAAAACCTACCACACTCCATCCGTAAAATACTCGATGATAAACATATGATAACCTCATACACATGTAAAAAAAGACTAAAAATAATGGAAACACTAATAATAAAAAAAGAAAAGTCAACACTCAGTAACATCAACTATGAACATGGCCACAATGTGCTGACCGTGTTTCGAAAGAAAATCGTATAACTTTAGATATATACATAAAAAAATGTCCATAGACTCAGTTAAAAATTAATCAAAATCGTCCTTGACTAAAAAATACCGCAAAGACCTTAGATACGCAGAATATTCGGGGGTTTTACACATTTCATGATCAGAAAAGAAAACACTTATACGAACACAAGAAAAATTAAATAAAAGAAACTTAACTGAAGTAGCTTGGCAGTTGTCTTTAATGAAACTTGTGTGTGTGTGTATATATATATATATATATATATATATATATATAGCAATTGGTTATGCATACCTCAGTGATTACGAAATCGGTGAGAATGTTTATAAGATCTACTACAGTGCGATCATCCGTGACGACAAACAAAATGAAAAAGTAAAACCAAATGAATAAAATTAATTTTCTGAATTTAAACACGGAATACAAACTTTATCAGACAAAAAGTTTTTTATTCACCGAATACAATACCATCGAGCCACTGAATGTAGAGGTTTGCTGAATGACGTTGTTTTATAGACGTAAGAAGAGGAGGGAGTTATTGTAGATGGTGGCGACATGCAGATGGGATTATGGTTGACTCTGGACTTGGTGATATTAAGAGTGTACCTATCGTGAAAGCCTCCTTAGTGAAGTTTGTTACCGCACTTTAGAAAACCTGGCTAAATGACCACAGGTTAAATTTCGTGGTTTTTAGACCTGAGTCAATAGGGACAAATTGTCTGGGTTTATACTTTAGACTATCTTTAAAAAGTGGTCGTGTTTTTACTTGAGTCTATGTGGAAAATTGGTCATGTTTATACATGAGCCTATAGATAAATTTGATTCTATATGTAAAACATGATTTTGTTTATAGGTGGGACTATAGCTAAAATGGTCGTGTTCATACTTGAGCCTATGTATAAAACTTGATCAAACCTGTTTCTGTATATAAAAATCGGTGCTGTTTATACTAGAGTTTATATATAAAGCCTCATTGAGTTTATACTTATGTTCTAAGGAAATATATTCATAGATTAAAATTGTTTGTATTTATCCTTCAGTTTCTTTTTAAATATCGTGTTCATTTTGAGTCATAAGTAAAACTTCTGTTTATACTTGAGGCAATAGGTAAGATGTTCCTGATTGTACTTAAATCTATGGGTGAAAGTCGTATTTATACACGAGTCAACACGTAAATATAGTTCAGATTTATACTTTAGTCTATAGGCAAGCACTGATCATGCTTATGCTTTTGTTTGGTGTTGAGAATTGATAGGATTTAAACTTGAGTCTGTTTTTTAAAGCGTATCATCAATTGTGCCGATGACTGACGTGTAAAGCATTTTAGAATCGTGGGGCTTAGGTGAGACACTGATTTTATCTGTGGCGACGGTGGTGTTAACAATATACCCATATTCACCTGTCAACATTAACAATAAACTAAACTAAACATAAGCGTCCACGCAAGTAAACATTTCAATTTTCCAAAGAAGGAGGAGAAATACAATCTCATATTGACACTTGTATCAAACCTAGCAACCAGGTAAAAAGAAAAAAAAAAGGATAAAGAATAAAAATGGTTAATTATCAAGAGAGTGATCTTTCTGCTTGGCTAACTCAATGAAGAGAACGTAAGACCCACTTGAGTTGAAGAAAAAACAAAAAATGTCATTAGAAAATGGGCTATAAATAAAAAAAAATAGTTTGCGGCTCAGCGAACAGCTGACACGAAATGAACAAGTTTACAGCGAGCTGAACGGGCGAGCGTCTGTATTAGCAGATAAATATACTAAGATAATGATTCAGAGATAGAATCATTCAGCTAAAATTATATATATATATATATATATATATATATATATATATATATATATGGGGTTGGGGTGTAGATTAACTTTCACAGTTAGTCTGAAGAATATTTATGAGTGTTCTAAAATCTAACAATATATATGTTTTTACTGTTTATAAAGGCAAAATAAAATCCTATTATTTGACTAGCTAAAGTCCATTAAAGGACGAAACGTTTTGGCAAATAATTTTCTTTTTGTCCTTATTTATATTGCTTTTTTAAAGATATATTTTTAATTATAACTGCATGTTATATACACACACATACACACAGAGACACACACATATACATATTTGATAGGATAAAGAACAAATTTGAAAAGTTAATAAATACAATATATTTCATTTTTTATTAACGGCACACACACACAAACACACACACACACACACACACACACACACATATATATATATATATATATATATATATATATATATATATATATATATATATATATATCGACTCTCCGTCGAATTCGACGTATGAGGTCAAGCAGATCAGATCCTAGAAACCGACAGCCCGACAACAGCACATGAGATTTGATTACAAATTTAAGGTTTCATTACAGGATTTAAGGTTAAGGTTTCGTACAGGACCATCCACACATTTTGTTAAGCCCGAATACAGTGTATATATATATATATATATATATATATATATATATATATATATATATATATATATTAGTTTTAATACTTGTGAAAAAATAAATTATTTTAATAAAACTTTGGTATTTTTCTATGACCAATTCGTGGACTTGAACGGATAAAACCAACATACATAGACATAATACGTCTAAATAAATAAAAATATGTAAAATAATGAAATATCCTGCTTATATATATATATATATATATATATATATATATATAAGGCAGGATGTGTGTAACGAATACATGGCCGCAATTTTCGACAATTTGCACCAAAATTTACATGAGAATTGCATATATATATATATATATATATATATATATATATATATATATATATATATATATATATATATATATATATATATATATATATATATATATAGGTAACTATACTCGTTTCGAAAAACCTTCGAATTTTTGATTTGCCAATAATCAAATCAATCTCGAAGGAAAAAATGGTTTTAAAGAAAGAAAGAACTCGAAACATGAAAAAAATCGCACAGATACAGGTTCAAATCCCCCCCCCAAAAAAAAAACCCGACACGAGTAAACAACTAACTAAAAGAGCTCAATACAATCGTAGAGCAGACCTAGTCATACCTAGTGAGCCAGACAAACCTACCCAGGTTTCACCTAAGCGGGTCGTCAGGGAAAGGTTTGTCTGGCTCACTAGGTTAATCTATCTATCTATCTATCTATCTATCTATCTATCTATCTATCTATATACACACAGGCACACACACACACATATAAATATATGAAGAAATATAGTTTTAAGGTGTGCTATATTTATGAGATGAAGTGCTAAATATCAGAGATAGAGCGTATATCAATATAAATATGTAACTGAACAGGCGGCCTAACGGTTTCGTCCAGCAGGAAACAACCTGTCGCCTCTGAGTGTTGAATTCCATGCTCACTTATATATATATATATACTTGCATATATATATATATATATATATATATATATATATATATATATATATATATATATATATATATATATATATATATATATATATATATATGAACCAAAATTACACAAAAATAACTTGAAATACTAAAGATTAATTTTATTCAAGAAATTCACGGCGTCCAGACCACTTCTGAATCTCCTGTATCTCTTCTGGACGGTCTCTTTGTTTTAAGTTGGTGAATACTGCCATCTTCCTTGTCTTCAGTTCGTCTTTTGTGTTATAATGAGTTTTGTTGGTTTGTCACTCATCTGTGCTCTACACATAATCAAGGGGTTACAATCTAAGGAGTTAGCTGGCCAGATGTACGGGGCAATGTGGTCGCAGAAATTGTCTGACAGCCATGTCTGCGTTCTCCTGCTTGTGTG
>CAHIKZ030004391.1:3722500-3742500 GCA_903632075.3 Acanthosepion pharaonis | reverse complement strand
AACGTAAACAATGCAATTTTCAAGGAGGAATGGATATTTATTAAGCCGGCAGATTTTTATTTCGTAAACGTTATTTTTAGTTGGTAAATTATGCTTAAATAAATAAATACATATACTGTTTAATATATAATAAACGAACCGTCTATTCAAATACTAGCACCCACTAAAAATAACGTTTAAGCAATAAAACTTTTTCTATGTGTGTTTGTGTGTCTGAATGTGTGTGTGTATCTCTTTGTGTGCGTGTATGCGCGTGTGTCTTACTTCAAAATACATCAATTAAGAATCGCCAATTTTTGATAAGCCAATATCTGTTTACCCGGCAATTAGTCATCCCAGTCAGCGAAATTTGATGGAGTTTTATTTTTTTATCGTTTTATATTAATAATTTAATACTTTCGGTTGAGTGTCTTTCTAAAATTCAACGTAAAGTCATTTTTTTGCTGTTTATTCGTATGCAGATACGTGTGGCTGCATTTTTTTTTATTCATACTTCAGTTGTCGTATCGACGCATCAAAGTAAACTTGTATACACCTTGACTGACAGCCGACATCAAATAGCTGTATGCGTAGGCCCATTGGGTATAAATGGTTATATCACGTGAAAATTTTATCGCTGCTTAGTCGCAATAATTATATAATAATTGTCATATAAAACCACATTCCGTCCCTTTCTTTAGTCTCGGCTCAGTGGTTGCATATTAACTGCAGAAGTGCCTGTAACACACAAAGAGACCAAATAAAAGGAGGAGATTTCCAATGAGACGTACTATTTTTATATCGTCAGTTCTTCTTTTAAAGAAATAATCTTGAGACAAAGAATATTCAACAAAAAACACAAGTTTGGCGAAGATATGGCGATTTACTAAGTGTAGCTTAGACATGACATAAATATTGAGGAACCAATGAGAAACGAATTTACTACTCAGTCATAATCTATCCACCCTTTAGGCTGGTGATGAGTCGTCCTGGGTATGACGATAAACTACATCCAGCAGTAAGACCTCTGATTGGGAGGTTTTGATGAGCGTGTAACCACCTCTTGTTCACAGGTCCACCCTGACCCATGGTGGTATCACCTGTTAGGGTGACAGCTGTTGTCAAATAGTTAACCCCCAAATTGGGGTCAAAACACTATGAATGTATAAAAATAGATATTTATAGTAAAAATACCAGCAATACATTTTTGAAAACAAATAATATTAGCAATAGATTTCCTCTAAACAAAAATCCTCTTTACAAAAATATGTCAATTAAACCTGATCTATAAATTGATTCCTTACAAAGAATACATCTTACTTATTATAAAACGCAGATTGTGTGTGTGTGTACGTTTATATATCGGATCGGATTTCCTACATTTTCAACCGATTTCAACAAAACTTCACAGGACTACGTAAAATTAGCTTGCGGTGGTTCTGACAGCCCCCAAAATTGGAAAAACACAATTGTTTTTCCACGAAATCAATTTGAAAAAACGATTAAGGCGTCACTCGCCAGAATGAAAGGGGGGCAACTCATATCGAGTTATATTTATAAAACCCAGGTTGTTTGTGTTTGTGTGTGTGTGTGTGTGTGTGTGTGTGTTCGTTTATATATGGGTTCGGATTTCTTACATTTTTCAACCGATTTCAACAAAACTTCTCTTTTTTTGGCAAGTAGTGTTTCTTATTGTCTTGTACACTTTTTTCTTTATTTTTACATTCATAATGCTTTAAAAATTCCATTTACAAGACAATTGTTTATAATAAAATTCTATTCAATCGGTAGACTCATAACGATTGAAAACAATGTTTTTGTTTGAGTTTGGGTTTGACCAATTCGTAAAATAAAAAAAAAACTAATCAAGACATGCGTGTCCGTCAATCTTAAACAATAGTCTTTGTCAATTTTATTTTTCAGTCTTTATGATGGTCGATACTTGATCTATCTCTTACTGTTACATCCCCGGACAACGCCGGGCTCTACTGCTAGTATTATATATAGACGAACCTATCCGAAAAATATTGTCAGCATTAAATGTTTCATTGAGGTGTTGATATATCGTAAAACAAAACGAACCAGACCAAAATAATTAATCTAGCAAGACAAGCTACCAAACAAATAGGAGAGTGTATGAAAATAAACTAAAACCTCTACTGGCAGCAAAACGTCTACATACGGACATGAAAATGAATTCAGTAAATATGCAAAAATCGAAAGGGTATAAGACAAGAATGCGTCTTCTCACCGGAATTATTCAGCCAATAATGCGATTCTGATAGAATTAGAAGTTTTACCAGGATTAATTATTGTTATGGGATCTTACCCATAATAATAATAATGGACTATTCCATACTTAATAAATACTGCGCCTCAGTCAATAGGCGAAAGTGAGTCAGTATTTCAAGCGGAGTCAGTATTTCAAGCGGAGTCAGTAGTCGAGTCAAGAGTCGAGTCAGAGGCAGTCCGAAACAGAGTCGCGTTCAGACAATTACTGTAAGACATTGGAATAGTGACACTGGTCGAGACTACATTGTTCTCTCTACTAAACCTGATTGTTCATACTAACACTTCTACTTCTCTGTATATATTCCTGTTTGTAATATATCTGTGTTATTCCATACCTGTGTTCGAGTTCATCTTTATTGGTTCTACCTTGGACTATCACTGTGGTACAAGGAACCAGACCATAACAATTATTAATGGCCACAGTCTTAACAACTTAAGGCATGCAAATGACACAGTGTTGATAGCAGACACGAGTAAGAAGCTACAAGAAATGAATGTAGTGAAGGAAATGAGTAGAAAGGACTACGCATCAATTGCAAGAATATGAAATGCAAAGATCTGTTAGAGGTACACAGCAACTTTAATATATTTCGGATGGATATTAGAATAATCAAGAACCTATACTCGCAGCAAACTGCCTGTATACCGATAGAAAAATGAGTTCAGCAGATATACAAAAATAGAAAGGGGTATAAGACAATGATGTCACTTCTCACTGGATGTATTCAACCTATACAGCGATTCGATTCTGAGAGATTTAGAAGTCACACCAAGATACATTATTGGCGGCCTTAATCCTAAGAACATAAAAAATGCAGATGACACAGTGTTGATAGCAGACACGGAATGAAATCCACAAGAATTCCTGCAGTAGTTAGTGAAAGAAATCGTGAAGAAAGGACTAGACATAAACTGCAAGAAATCAGAATGCATTGTTGTTAGCAAAATTAACAGCCAAACACGCAATATACAAATTGAAAATGCCGAAATCAAACAAGCGCAAAAATTTAAATATTTGAGAAATGGACGGAAAGTGAGACACGAAAATACGAAACCGCAGTGGCATAACCAAAGATACCTTCCAAAAGCTAAACAAAGTATTAGGAAACAGAAAAAAAATCATTAGAAACGAAGAAAAGAGTAGTGAAATATTATGTAATATCCGCCCTCCTATGAGGCAATGACTATAGGAAAATCTCACAGATGCAGATGAAACTTGCAGTAACAGAAATATGGTTCTACAGAAGGATTCTGAGAATACGATGAACCAAACACGTGAGCACCGAAGTTTTAGAGAAAATTAAAACAAGAAGAACAATATACTTAATATCAGGAAGTGGTAGTTGAAATTTCTAAGGTACATAATGAGGAAAGTGAGCTTGGAAAATGTGATACTCACATGACAGAATGAAGGCAAGAGCGATATAGGAAAGAAACGCATAATCTAGCTAGAGGGCTCGTGTGAAATGGACGATGAAAGAAGGTTTAGGAGAGATCACAAAAAAAACACACACAGATAATTTATTAACAACTAGCAATGACAAAAAAAACTCTGGAGAACCTTCATTGCCAACGCTCTGAAGGGACAAGACATAAAGAAGAAAAAGATTACTCTCTGTTGTTTTTCAATATCTGTCTATATCTCTGAGATGAAGCATTATGATTACTTACATTATTCGGACAGTTATCCTCATCTTTATTGCAGATTCACAACGTTTGGAAATTTCAAACCGAACCATGTTTTTCGTCTATGTGCCATGCTTCTTCCAGAATGTCTCAGTTATTTTCTGTTATGGCGGGTGAATTCTTTTTTTCTCTTCTACCGTATGAATCCGATTACCTCGTACGCCAAGTGTGTTATGGCAAACGAATTTTTTTCCTCTTCCACCGTATGAATCCGAATCCCTCGTCGCCAAATAATTGCTGTGGAGTGGTTTCACAGTAGAGGCTTGTATTTGTACTAAGTCGATCCTAAAATAGGTTCGACGTACAAAACATTAGGAACTTGATATAATAGGTAATGACGCAGAGAAATCTAGTTGTGGTCGCTGATGCTTTAGTATCCGACTAACGGTCGTCCGGCATCGACTGAGCGACCGAACTACTGAGCGACTCCCCGTTACTCTTACTACTCCTACTTATTATAGGTGGGAGAGTCTATTAACTATAGAATAGGTGTGTTCCACTATAACATTTCCTTTTAATTCAACTCTCCAAATTCGGTTCTAACCAACGTCTTTATCCACTGGGCCGAAACGTTGTGAATATGGCAATGGAGATGAGAATAACTGGCCGAATAATATTAAATAATGTTAGTAATTGTTTTTCAAATCTTCATTAAGCTACAATATTTTGCTTGCATGGACAGATTTTTAACAATAAAAATGGAATGAATGTTTCAAGTTCGAACCCAGATTGCACCTTTTTTTTTTTTACATCTTTGCACATTTATATAGAGTAGCCCGTCCAGAACAAGATTCGAGAATCACTCAAAGTATAGGGATACTCTTCAAACGGTTATGATGAATGATATGTCATATGAGAGGAAGATTTTACCAGTCAAGACGTGAAAGAAAAGAAACTCTTAGAATAGAACTTACGGTCACGTCTAACGTTAAAACAAAGAGACTTCAAATCTAGTACTATGATGTGGCACAAGGCCGAGCACTCAGTGAGGATCGAACTCACTACACAGAAGGAATTGTTCTATCAAGAAGATCTTGCTTATCCATTACACCACGTCAGTGTCCTGTGAGTATTTTTTCAAATTTTCCAGGCCTTCTTTCCTCATTAAGCACCTCAGTAATTTCAAGTGCTTCTTTCTGTTATTCGAGACAGAGAGAGGAGGAGGTAGAAACATGACAGGCGAGAGAGAGAGAGAGAGAGAGAGAGAAAGATGGCAAACAAGTAAGAGGGGCAGACGAGAGAGAGAGAGTGTGCGTGAGAGAGAGAGAAAGGGAGAAAGAGGATGGAGGAAGAAAGATGGCAAGCGAGAGTTGAGAAAAAGTGGACAAAAGAGTGAGAGAAAGATGGCAAACGAGTTAGAGGGATGTAAAATGAGGACAGGTGAATGAGAGAGAGAGAGAAAGAGAGAGAGAGAGACACACACACACAGAAAAGAAAAAAATGAAAAAGTAGACAGACGAATGAGAGAGAGAAACAGAGAGAAAGAAAGAGAGCAGATGAGTAAGAGGGAGATAAAATGATGACAGCCGAGAGAGAGAGACAAAAGGAAAAAGTAGGCCAGGCAAGACAGACAGAGAGAGAGAGAGAGAGAGAGAGAGAAATGAAGACAGAATATTCTTGCAATGATTAAGCAAATAAATAAATAAAATAAAACTTCAAATTCCTAAATCCGTGACAAAATGCTTGAATTAAATAAAAATCTATGGAAGTGTTTAAACGCTACAACTCCTTATCGATTAGGTCACGGATACTTCTGGTTCTAATTACTGCATTAGAGAAATATCCACTTAGAATAATCAGCTGATTGTATTTAAATACTTATGAAACAAAGCCTTTCTATTATTATGCATTCTTAGACAATTATTTTTTTCAATTTAGTTGCTTTTTTCACAACACTCAGACTATTATCCCACATCATTTAATAAGTAAAGTGGGCTGCAAATAAAGAATAAGTCCATGTGACCTAACTGGTAAAGGAACTATCACGTTAAGACAGATTCTAATATCTTGAAGTTTCCTTCCAATCAGAGTATATTCGTGGTTATTTTAGGGTTGGTTATTTTATAATCTGGGTATAAAATGAACTAGACTAGAATATAAGCCACTAGACTAGAATATACCCCCTAATTTTCCTATATAGCAATATGTATAGTGTTACATCCACAGATACTAATCAGTAGTATTAGGGACCATGCAATTGTACATGCTTCCAGAGACTCCTTGTGTACATTCTATCATGTCATCCCATAAGTTCTGTCCAAATTTTGAATAAAGAAAATAAGTGACCAAATGTTACATTTAATTACAGATTCAATCAACAATGTATTTTCTCTGATTATCTATGACTTCCTTCCATCTATTAACAAGCTTACTAATTCCATTACTGTAAAATTCTTTTGGCTTTGATTCGAACAACTCACAAATGTCAGTTTTAACCTCTTCCTGTGTTACAAAAGCTGTTTCTTCCAAATGATTCTGTAAGCTACGAAACAAACGATAGCCTGAAGGAGCAAGATAGGGAGAATAAGGTGGATGAGGAATTTTTCCCAAGCAAGTTCTTCGATCATTTGTGACGTGATTCTTGCTGTGTGGGGTCGCGCATTATCCTGATGAAACATCACCTCTTTTCGATTCACTAGGGCAGGTCTTTTTTCCTCAAAGCTTGGTTCAAACGCTCTAATTGCTGTCAGTATATTTGAGCATTAATTGTTGCATTAGGTGGTAAGAATTTAAAGTGGATTATTCCTTGGCGATCTCACCAAATTGAAAGAAGAACTTTTTGCCCATGAAGTTTCCTTTTCGGCTGTGGCTGGGGTCCTTCCCCTTTACCAAGCCGCTTTCTATGACGCTTAACATTTCGATAAAAGATCCATTTTTCGTTGCCAGTGACAATTCTATCCAAAAAAGGTGAAAAAGTTGGCGAGAATGGAGAGATGAGCAGATGTCAAGTCGGGATTTGAGGTTGTTTTCAGACAATTCATGAGGCACTTATTTTTCAAGTTTAGGAACTTTTCCAAGTTGTTGAAGATGACGATGAACAGTTGTATGGTTTGAACTGAGAACCACTGCCAATTCTCCAACTGATAAAGCATGATTTTCTTCAAGGGCTGCTTCAAGAAGCTTTTCATCAAACTCAACTGGACGTCCGGTTCGATCTTCATCTTCAAGGGTGAAATCTCCACCTCTGAATTTTGCAAACCATCTTCTGCAAGTTCTTTCATTCACACATTCCTCTTCATAAACTGAGTGAATGTTTCTAGCCGCTTCGGCTGCTGAGTTTCCTTTCTTGAACTCATAAAGCATTATGTGCCTCAAATGATTCTTGGGTACTTCCATGTTAGCAGGGTTTTAATCAAACAAAATTTAATTTTATTGTTCTCTGAAATAAAATTTGATCAGTTTAAATGTATCTAAACATAAAAATAATGTTCAGCTCCATAAAATACTCTAAATTTCGTTCATTTTAAAAAAAGGTAAAATTCGGACAGAACTTATGGGATGACCTGATACAACAATAAATTTTATTCCAATTTGCTCATAAATAGGCGTAACCGTTAGATGACAATTGATATGATACAATATGACAGAGTAGCCATTTTTGTGACTGGCCACTGTTGTTATGTGGGAAAACTAAAGGCCACATTTTAATAGTGACTGTCTGAAAATCTGATATACAAAGTGCTATATAGGTTAGATTGTCTGTGTTATACCCAAGGTATAGGTAAGCTTGCTCAAACAGTCCGGATTTCGGGATTAGGTTCAACTTTGCCTGGTTATAATCAAGCCATATAATAATTACCAATGTGTATTTCATTTATATATTTCCTGTCCCAAGTGTAGTGGGTGGTGAAGTAAATCAACTTAAGCTGGTAAATTTATGCTCAGGTGGAATAGAAACGAAGGAACACAGAACAGATCTTCAGACACAAAAGATTTGTTTAGAGTGGTGAAGGATTGTGTAGAACCAGCCACACTTATTGGAAGTGTTGATGATGATAATAATAATAATAATAATAATGATAATAATAATTAGAAGAAGAAGAAGAAGAAGAAGAAGAAGAAGAATAACACCACCCAGACCGGGTTACGGAGATAGGACCTGTTACAATTCTATGGGACTACACAATACACACTGACAGAACAATCAATGCCAACCGCCCAGATATTGTTACTAAAGACCACAAACAAAAAAAGTGCCTCCTAATTGATATGGCAGACCCTGCTGATTGAAATGTATCTTTGAAGATATTCAAAAAGCTGTCAAAATACAAGGACCTTGAAATAGAAATCTCGAAAATGTGGCATATGGGAACATCAACAATCCCTGTTGTAGTTGGAGCCCTAGGATTGGTTGGAAAAGATTCCAGTAGACTAATTGAAGGGATTCCTGGAAGTCCATGCCGCAAGGAGATACAAAAAATTGTTCTGACAATTACAGCTCACACTTTACGAAGAGCTTTATCTCTGTAATTTTTTTTTTTTGTCAATGGAAAGTGTCATGATGCCATTTCTAACCTTAGGTCCCTGGGCGGGACCCGGAAAGAAATGTGTCAACGCCAGAAATCAAAGAAAATAATAATAATAATAATAATAATAATAATAATAATAATAATAATCTCTACTGTAGGGTGAAATATAAATACATGGCAGAATTGCGCAACAAAACGAATTGACAAAGTTTGCAATAAATAATAACCAGGAAAAAAATGTTGAGGGGTTCTCCTCTTTTTACACAAATGGACTCACCCAGTATATGCATATACTACCGCTACGATAAGACGAGAGTAAGGCAGAGCAAGACCGAAGAGTCGAGTCGAATCCAGAGTGACAGAGTTGTAGGTAACCGGAAGAGTGAGCGGTGAGGTAACAGCGTTGTAGGAATCACAGTGAGCGAGCACGTAGACTCAGTAAGAAGTCATATAGCGATACTTCAATACCCAGGACTGTATATATATTTTGCTACTAACCCGTATTCCTGGAACTACTAACTTGCATTACCAATTTGTATTATTACGTTAATACATTATTTTCCTATATTCATTCCTGGCGTTTGCTATTTATTGGTACTGGATTTCATCCCGGAATCCACAACAGAAAATAACAATGGAATATAACAGAAAGCAAACAAACAATATATACAAGGCAAATTAACAGTTATAAAGCAACACAACAATAATAAGGCAAAGCAACAATAATAAGGTAAAACAACAGTAATAAGGCAAAGCAAAATTAATATGGCAAAAATGTTGAGAAACTAAGAATTGATGTTGACAAGAGCAAATTAGGTCTAGCAAGTGTAGCCTTTTGGCTTCAAAACAAGACAGATCGGGACTGAGTCAGAGGAAACTGAGAACCAGATTATTTTATCGGCTAGGAAAAAATCCCAGCATGCATTTGCGCGCTCCTGCCTTTAAATTGGGGGAGGGGAAAATATTTTGCGATTATTGCCACAATTGGATTGGAACCAACATATATAAATAAAATAATTATCTGCATTTACACAAAATTTACTTCCCCCACAACAAAAATCGAACCATTTAAATTAATCAGTTCCTTTAAACCTACGTTTCTTAGATTGCAGTCTTATTTGTTCAGGCCGTTCATGTGAGACACTCAGATACCTTTGTCTATTGAGTGATTTTCAAATATATCCATTTTACACTTAATTCTTTTTCTTTTCTCCTTAACAGCAGTTTTTCTCATATTCTCTAACAATCAGTAACAATCAGTAATCCCTTTCTTCCTAGTGGTTTTATTGCCTTTGATCTTCAAAATTTAAATGTAATGTCAATCGTTATCTTCTGTTTTCTTAATTCTTTTTCTTTTATTTGTCTTTCTCCTTAATAGTAGTTTTTCACATATTCTCTAACACTGTTAACATCCTAGTGGCTTTATTGCCTTTGATCTTCAAAAATATAAATGTCAATCGTTATTTTCTGTCTTCTTAATTCTTGATGTTTTATTGTCCGTTCTCCTTAATAGTATATTTTTCTCATATTCTCCAACACTCAGTAACTCCTTGCATCTTAGTGACTTTATTGCCTTACTTGGGGTGAAATGAATACAAACATCCGGTTACATGCCAAAGCTATAGAACCCAGTCGTGCTATTTAACCCACAGCTTGGAGGAGAAGAGATGGGTTTATCTGTTTCTTAAGGGTATTAGCATGTAAGTGCACGTAATGAACTCGATTGGAATTCCAACTCAGCTCTTCGACTCTTTAATCCGAGAAGCAATCCATTTCTCCACCGTAACCTATCACTAGACTATCGTTGTTTCCATGGTAAATGTTCGGATGAGTTCCATTCTTTAGTTTCACCAGTTCAGAAATTGACCGCGAGGATAGGTCATGCCACTTTCACGGAGTAGAACTGTTCTCATTTCCTCCGCATTCCATTTGTAAGGAAGAATTTCGAACTTGACAGCTTTTTTTTTTTTGTCCAATAACTGCTATTTTATGTAAGACACTCCCACGTGGATACTTTACTGAAGACTACTATTTTAACCATTTCAAGTCATGGGTCAATCTTTATTTATCCTCCTTATCCTTATGATTTTCAATTCTTTTTTCATACATATTAAATACTTCCTTCATTATAACCACATTAAGCAGTAACCTTGAGTTTCTCTCGAGGCTTGTATTAAATAAATTTAATAAAGTAAATAGTAAATTTAGTAATGTATTGAGTTAGATATTTTATTTTAAATACAATATCCTTTTAGGTTATCGATGCTTATTTCTATTTTTATGTCTGTGGATTGTGCTGATTTCCTGGGAAATATATTTCTTGTATATCTCCCGTAGCCATTTCAAATCGGAGTTTTCTTTCTAGATAGGCTGACACCTGTTTTGACCGCCCAATCTACCCTGCAATTTAACCCATATGAAGTGGAGTCATGCCATTTCCAAAGGCAGTAGTGCGAAGAGTACAGATTTTGTGTGTCGATTTCAATTTCCGTGTCGATAACTGACTTTGTTCATAAATCCACAGTCATTATTTCCTTCGTCACTATCGATACCGTAATTGCAAAAAAAAAAAAAAGAAAAAAAGAAAGAAAGAGTGCTGTCTACTGGTTATAACGTTGAAGCTTCCGTGCCGAAATAAACCCTTAATTATTTTCATTTTCTTTTTTTCGTAAATTGTAAGTGTACATCTCAACATCGGTCGATTATTGTACTGATAAACCTGTTCGTACTAGTTCGCTTCGGTTCAGGGCGCATGCGTTGGGAGAAACAGGCGGGCGTGTAAGAACAGGTCATATGGAGAGGGGTAGGATCGTTTTTTATTTTATTTATTTATTTTATTTTATTTCATTTCATTTATTTATTTATTTTTTTGAATGGCAGGCTTGGCATCGAAAGGGACTGCGGTTTGGGGCAGCCGACTATGGGGAGGCAACATAGCAAGGTCGTTGGCTCACTTTCTGTGTCATTAAAAATGAAATAATCAACTCTTGTGTAAGATTTAAGGATTAAAAACAGGAAACAAAAAAGAAGTAAAAAAAAAATAAAATAAAAATAAAAATTTGCAGTGAGTTGTGGCGGGAAAATAAAAGGAAAATCTACATCGGAGTAATAATGGGGTGGTTGAAAGCTGACATATTTGATTTATTAGATGTCAAAAAAGTGAAATCTCGCGAGAATATGCCGTCGGCTAAAACAGGCTATATTATCAAAACGAAGCGTGAACTATCTCTTACTGTTTACTTACACACACAGAAATATATGCACACACACACATACACACACATATATGTATGTGTCTGCGAATTTGAATAAAGACATGTTAACACGCAAATGCATACACACACACACACACACATATATATATATATATATATATATATATATGTATGTATGTATACCGGAAAGGTATAACTCTGTGATAATAAAACCTGAGGGATGTTGTTCATTGTGTCCGTGGCAAATATTTGCAAAAACTTTTTGTTATCAGCACTTCCAATAAGTGTGGCTGGTTCTACACAAGTATACAACACTCTAAACAAATCTTTTATGTGGATAGTCTGCAGTTCAGTTCAGTGTTCCTTCTTTGCTATTCCACCTGAGCAACAAGTCCACTGGTGAGAGAGTTAAGGCGACGGGGACAGGTACAGGAACTGATTGATACTCATACGTCGAAAACGACGGGAGAGTCCATCATGTATATATGTATGTATATTTATACACGTTTCATTAAATAATATAGACAAGTGTTGTCTATTTATTTTATGTAAAATTTGTTCGTAACATCTGATAAGTTTGATAACATTATCATTAAACGAAGAAAGAAATTCTTATATTGATCCATATTTTTTTAATATAATCTAAGCTTTCGTGATTAAGCCATTATCAAAGATGTAAATGACAGACATATTAAACAATATACGTGACACGATATTGTTTATAGTCTGTCATTGTTTACATCTTTTGATAATCTCTAAGCAACGATAAAACGCGATATAAGACGCTATATGTCATGTTGACGTCATGTTTAATGATAATGTTATCAAACTTATCAGATGTTTTCGATTTTTACGTAAAATAAATAGACAACACTTGTCTATATTATTTAATGAAACGTGTATAAATGAAAATATGCTGCCTAAATACACACAATGTATGTATATATGTATGTATGCATGTGTCACTCGCTAGATTCCGCTGAATTAGATGGCATATCAATTGTTTCATTGAAGTCATATCTATTCCTTATCTGTGTCATCAATATAGTAGAGAGATAATTATAACTACAATTTATTGCATGTAAAAATCACTCATCCGAAAAGTACAAAATGAGTAATCAAGAACAATAAACATCCTAGATACATTCGGGCATTATTTGACGCAAGGTAGTCTAGTCTCTTCATTGAATACCATCGTTGATTTTGTTCATTTATATGAACAAAATCAACGATGGAATCAAATAGTTATTGAAAAGAAAATAGTTCTTGAAAAAGAAAATGGCAGCAAACACACGGAAATTCTTTCAGTGACAATTAGTAAAATCATTTCAGTATTTTATTAGGTAACAATTTACTAAGCGTAGTTTACATGTGTTAAAAGGCGGAACGAATGGTACACTCAGTAAGGATCGAACTCACTTCTCAATCGCAACTGATCTAGCGAAACAAGCTTGTTAGCCATTACACCAATTAGAAGCGTCGATTATGCCAATATGTATATGGAGATAAATTAATTAACATAAACTCAGTTAAGGACACAATATTTTTAAAGGATTTTTGTTTAAAAATATCGATCTTCTATATAAATGAAAGCGAATATCAGTGTGTCATCTTTTACAACTTTACTTCCAGAGGCAGTAGCCCAAAATATAATACCATTTTGAAATCTGGCCGACTCCGTGAGCAAATGAAAAATCATTCCGGGCTGGATCCGGACCTGCAATCCGGAAATTTTGGATTCTTAAGTTTTCATTACTGAGATTGTTTTCGGATTTCGCCATTTTAGCTTCTACTGACAAA
Source organism: Acanthosepion pharaonis (assembly GCA_903632075.3). Lineage (NCBI taxonomy): Eukaryota > Metazoa > Mollusca > Cephalopoda > Sepiida > Sepiidae > Acanthosepion > Acanthosepion pharaonis. The sequence continues at coordinate 3,729,059 of CAHIKZ030004391.1, read as the reverse complement.
AACAATTAAAGGGATACAACTCCCTAACTTTCAATAACTCATCTTAAAACAGAAAAAAAAATATTGTTCTCAAATTACAGAGAAATAAAATTGTCCGTGTTTTCAACTTTATTCCTAGAGGCCGTAGCCCAACATATGATGCGATTTTGGAATTAGGCCGACTCCTTGAACAAATTAAAACCATTTCGGCCCAGATCCGAACCCGCCATCCTGAAATTTTGGATTCTCAAATTTTGTTTACTGCGATTGTTTTCGGCGATTATTTTACATGATTTTTTGCGACGAATTTTTTGTACGATTACAATTTTTATAAGTTTGGGAATAATCGAAATTATTTGCGAAATCCAGCGAAAGTCACCTATGAAATAAACAGGAAAAGTACGGAAAGTAAGGACCTACGTACATCAATTTGTCTTTAAATAAAGTGGCAGCAAGAGAATTATCGTTGAACTTTTAAAATGTAAGCATAAATATTAATGCAATACTTAATTGCCTCGATCAGTTTTAAGTTCTTTTGTAATTTACGGTTGCCTATCGCATACGGCAGCAGTATAACAGGCACAAAGAAATCTCCGAAAACAGAGGACCATATTCCAATCAAAAGAGCCAAGGCTGCAGCAAGAAAAGAAAGTCCCTTGCAGATGAAAACTCAGATCACACAGCAGCTAGGAGAGCTTCCAATGCTGAGAATATGCAAAGGGACTCGCAAACTCCTGAACAAGCCGAAGGCCCAATCAAGAGCCCACCGCAGAATCAAGTTTAAATGCCGCTCAATATTTCTTCAGATGTTTATCAAATACAAATGCAGACCCTTCTCACTCCTGTGGGGGAACTCCTCCCTAACTGACCCATTTTTCTGGTATATATAGTCTTATTCACCAAGCTTGGAACGAAAATCGGGTTGGTCAGTTTAGGGTGGCTAGCCGTTGACTCTATAACGTATCTTGTCTTTTGTGCTGTTTAGCTTCACTTACCTTCATCTCAGAGTCTGGTGGGGAAGTCACTGACCTCTTGACGATTCAGGTTTTAAAGTCAGAATTGTCCTTCTCGGCTAATTGCTTCCCAGACTCCTGAATGTTCACCGTCCTATTTTCAGAGCGGTGAGCATTCATGGATTATCGATAGAACCGTATAATTATTACCGGCCTTTTATGAATATATAATTAATTCTTTCATCTTTCAAGCAAGATGCAATTCTGTGTGAAAGATATATATATATATATATATATATATATAATCCAAACCTTACATTGGCAGCAAACCGCATGCATACGGGTCGAAAATGAATTGACAATGGATGCAAAAGCAGAAAGGAGAGTAAGACGGGGGTGTCTCTTCTCACCAAATTCTGCAATGAGGAATCATAAAAAGAACTAAGAGTCCTACCAGGATTTATTATTGGTTGGCACAATCTTAACAACATCAGATATGTAGATGACTCAATGTTGGCAGAAAACACCGAAGGGAAAAATCGTGATATACTAGATAAGAAAAATAAAGTGCAAAGAAAGGACTAATCAACAATTAAAAAAAAAAGAGAATATCTTGTCAATAAATGAAACATCCCTCTCTTCTGAAACTAAGCTCCGCTCGGCATATTTTTTTAAAAATTAATTCACCCCAAGCAAGGGAAAAATGCCGCTAAGACGCAAGGGGGCTACTCAAAGTGGAAGAGAAGGCAAAACAATCCGAAAGCTGAGGGCTTGGTTTGGTTTACGGCATATCAACCTCAATGGGTTATTTAATGCCGACAAAATTTAATTGCTGGTAATAATTTTTTTTTTCAAAAATGTATTGCCGGTAATTTTTTCTCCAAAAGTGTATTGCTTGTATTAAAATCTATTTTTTTTTTTACACTTTCGTAATGTTTTGTCCCCAGTTTGAGGGTTAACTCTTTTTTCATAGCTGGGACCCTAACAGTTGCTACCACTTCGGGTTAGAGTGGACCTGGGAACACCAGCAATTAAGGGGTAGTTCCAGGCTCCTCAAAACCTCCTGATCAGCGGCCTTACTATCGGATGTATTTTACCATGACGCCTTAAACAGGAAACAAAGGTTAAACCTCTACTCCTGTTCAAAAGACCAGGGAGGAGTGCTAACCGAACAATAGGCAATGGGGTGTTGAACAAACGCAAATGTGCCTGGTCAGGCATCTGTGACAGGGGTTAGCTAGTCACTCTAACATACGGTTGTGCTTGGAAGCCGAAATCAGTTCCAAATCCGTGATACGTAGAGGCGATGCCGTAATCAAAATATCAATGTTTAAATTTCTGCGAAGTGTTTTAACAAGGCAGAAAATGTGAAACCGAGATTCGAAGTATTATTGTTATTAGGAAAGATACCTTTCAAGAAGTAAGCAATTATTTAGACGCAGAAAATATTCTTTATAAAAAAAGTAATGAGTGTTGAACGGCTGTGTAATAACAATATTTCTATATGGCAGTGAATGCCTGATACTTACTTCATAAATGAAGAAAAGATTTGAGGGAAAAGAGATATGATTAGACAGAAGAATGTGGAGAATAACATGGACAGAGTATGTGAACAATGAGCAAGTTTTAAGGAAAATAAGCAACTGTACTTTAAATAATTTTACACTGACAAGAACTTCAACGCTGGACGTGATGAACAGAAACGAAACCTTTCACATGATTCAGACACGCCTCTCTTATTAATTTATTTTTTCTTATTTTAGATCAAAAGGAATATCGCATAAGTTCGGTTCTTTCTTCCTTCTTGTTGATTGAACAGCTAACTTTTGTAAAGACAAGGTTTTCATTGGTCCGAAAACCATTTCAAATAGGTTCGCGAATTTCTTTCCTAATTTTTCTCAGTCCTCCGATTTTGAAGGGAGTGGGTGAAGGGTGTTTTATTTTAACACTTAATACAAGGCAACAGAAATATGTTTCTACAGAAAGATGATGAGAATATACAGAAATTATACAGAAACTGAAAATGAGAGAAAAGACTGCGTATAATGGGGATTCAGTCAGTTATGTGCCATGCGTGATACACGCTTAGGCGATCATGTATCTTTCGATACATGACTGACGGGGTAGGTTTTTTTTCCCGCAGTAGGTTACCATTTTTTCTACGGTAGACCAATTGCCCTCCAAGGCTATAGAACCCGGTTTGTCCTTCTATTTACTCATAGCTGGGGGGAAAGAAGAGGGTTCATACATTTCCTAAGTGTATTAGCACGCAAGAGAATGTAATGGATTCAACTGGAATTCGAACTCCGCTCTCAGATTACTCACGGTGGAGTAATGGAGAATCGGAAAGAAATGGCAACCTAATGCGGGAAATATCTGCCTCGTCAGTCAAATATCGAAAGATACATGATCGCTTAAGCGTGTATCAGGTATGGCACATCACTGACTGATAGGGGATTGAGGAAAGGATAAAAGATGAACAGGGCTCAAGTCAACAGAAGATGGTATTTAAATTTTTGAAGGTCGTAGTTATAAGGGAAGACTGGCTGCATTAAATAAAAAAAATGTTACATAATATAATATCTGATCATTGATGAGAGGTTTAAGTTAACTTGACATCAAATCCTCAAATTTGAGAAAAATATTTGCTTATCTCGTGGCCCGAAAGGGTTCTTTTACGGTCTTGTAAAATCTCCCTTGAACGTCTTGGGGGCAGAGAAAAGCAGCGAGTCACTTTTCTAACGAGCATGATTAAATGGATGGCAGAACAGGGATACTAAGAAAACAAACACTGCTCAAAGCTACAAAAGGAAGGAAGTTGTGTAGACACATAATTTCTGAACTGACATGTTATACACTTATTCTTGAAACAATTAGTTTTCACTGATCAAATCTAGGACGATTTTTTGGTTAATATCTACGCATGTGAGATGATAACGTCATTATTTCATATATTTTATATCTTTTAAAATAAACTTTTAGTATACACGTTTATGTCTAATTTTTGTATATTTAAAGAATTCTGAGATCAATATAAATTAGTGTGTTTGACTTTCTGTCACACATCCTGATATGTTAACGTTCGGGGCAGTGGTGCGTGTTTTCGGGGCACTGGTGCGTGTGTAAGTCTATGCGTGTCTATAAACTCCAAAGCGAAAGTGAGTGTCAGAAGGCCGTATGAGTCTAATTATATTCATAATAAACGGGCACAGAGGTGTCAGTAATTTTCAAGGCCACAGTTGTAGTAGGTTTTGAAAGTAGTTTCAGTTCAAGTGTAATAAATATGCGAGTAAATATATCTGCTTATCCGTGTTTCAGTAGATATTTGATAATAAGCTAAGCTTTTTAACGTGTTTTCTATTTTGTCCTCGTCCGGTGTCAATGTGTATTCGTGTTGATCATCACTAATCCACAATCGTTGGGAATTTGAGGTGCTAGATTATTAAAGGTTATCGTAGAATACACTTAATCCAACAACTTAACTAACAAATATTTACTTGCATTATTTACATTATTCGGACAGTTATCTTCATCTTCATTGCCATATTCACAACGTTTCGGTCGTTGTAAGCACCGGCCTTCTTCAGGTGATTGCAATTTCAGACCGAACTCTTTATTTCATCCACCGGGGTAGATTGTTCTGGCTCCACGTGCCATGCCTCTTCCGGTAGTGTGCAGAAGCGGGTGCGCAGAGGTTGCGTCGTCTACGGGCATCCATATCGGGAGGTAATCCAATCAAAGAGTGAAATAAAAATTGAGTTTATATTTAATTTGAATGAAATGTCTATTTCATGTTACATCTGTTTTTATAAATTTTAAAATGTCTTCCTTTCTCACATTTCTCAGTACTAAACACTATAGTCCTCCGTTACTTAGGGACTCACAATCAAGGAGTTGGCCCCAGGCATCACCAAATATCACGGAACTTTTGTACGTCACTGCGGAGAAATGAAAAATAAGTGTGTGTTAAGAAATAAAGTTTATAATTATTATTTTAAAATATCCCAAATGAAACACGTCACGTGACGTCAACTTTCTCACCGACGTGACGTGGATTCCTTCTGTCTTTTTTACAAATATTTTAATGGCAACTGCTCTGTTGAACTTTTTCCTAGTGCCTCAAAGACATGAATTTAAGCGTGCTACTAGACTGGCAACTCGGTCTCTCCGTTTTACTGTTGAGGTCGTGTGTCAGAGCCTAGGTTTCTGAAAAGGGTTCCTTAGTGTGGTCATCATGCGGTGTTTCTTGGGTGTTTTAACATGACGGAGCCTGTTCCTCGCCAGAATTAGGTGGCTCGCCTTGATCGTGAACACTTGGTCGTAGTAATTCATCTGAAGAACCCTTCTGCCCTGGGATGTCATCTGCGTTGATAGATATCCTTCGCCCAGTGGATCAGTGTTAACACCACCCACTCAAATGTGTTTAGCCTGCCAGTAGAAACTGTTTCCCTTAACATGGAGTAGGGTAAGATTATTAGGAGATGGTTGATGACCAGTGATGCCCGTCCCCTGAAGGTGCAGTGTGTTAGAATTCATAGGTACTACCTCTATCCAGGCCCCTCACTTATGGCCACATTAAATATAATAGATACAAATAAGTTCTGTTTATAACAATAACAATTTAAAAGAAATATTTCTCTATGAATATTATTGAATATGAGGTTTGACGACTGCGTTTGAGCATGAAAGAGATTTGTCGCCGCTGGGTGTTGACCTCAAAGTCCTCTTTTTACATACGTTCTATCCCTGATTTTTATTATATATATATATATATATATATATATATATATATATATATATATATATATATATATATATATATATGCTGTAAAAAAGCAAAATTATCCAATTGTTAGATTAAGTTCTGAACCGTTGTATCTTATAGATGATGAAAGATATTTTACTGAAATTCTTCCAGGAATTTTTATAAATACTCGAGCAATAAGAATGTGTAATTAATCTCTAAATCTAAAAGTAGAATCGTGATGAAATCGATAATAAACGAAAATGACATGTTCATTATATAATCAGAGCTCAGGATCGCAAGCTTATGGAGTATTGAAATAAAGTTAATATATACACATTATTCCAAGATCATTTTCCGATTTATTTAAGATGATTTTTGCCCTCTTTAACCGTCTAACTTTCTGTCCTTCGAGTAAAAAGGTGCCTCACAGGTTTAACGCACGATTTCATTTTCAAATCTTTTTTCACTGCTCTATGGACTCTCATAGCCGAAACTCCTCCATCACGTGCCAAATGTCTTATGAAATGAGTTGTATCTTTAATTGATCTCTTTAGTTCTAGGTTGAAATGATGACCTTTCTTCCTCGAAATAAGTTGTTTTTCGACAGCAAGAGTTTTAATCAAGCATGTATGGATGATGCTTCCTCGAATATATATATATATATATATATATATATATACAGAAAAAATCTTATAATTAAGATACATCCATTTAATCAAATAAAAGATAAAATAAGAATCATCCTATGGAAAAGCAAAAATGAGAACATGGGTTTTACTTGTCCAGAAAAGAAAAAAAACTTATGAGAACACAAGAAAATTAAATAAAAAGTCTAAATAACATCGTAGTAGTCGATAATATATATATATATATATATATA
>CAHIKZ030004391.1:3712500-3717500 GCA_903632075.3 Acanthosepion pharaonis | reverse complement strand
GATGTAATATTGAAATCTTAGATAAGATGTTGAACTCTTAGATATCAGTTATGTAATAAATATATTTGTTACTCTACACAAGATACTGGCATTTAAATATATATATATATATATATATATATATATATATATATATATATATATATATATATATATATATACATATACCTACGTACTGTAAATGTAGGTATATATGTAATTATTAATATATACTTTATAGATCTGTATTGATTAAATATTAGGTTGGTGCAAAAATAATGTCGTTTTCTCACATATGTTACTTTTATATATGATTTCTGAATTAATTCATTGATATATATAGCCATGTTATATTGAATTTTGAAGCGCGTTTTTCGTTCTATCGAATCGTGTTATTCGTTACCGTTCTCAATCTCTTTGCAGGCTTTTCGACAACATGGACAAAATTCAAATCCGCACGATTTTCTTGTTCCAGTTCAAACTAGGCCGAAAAGCTGACGAGACAGCTCGTGATATCAATGATGCGTTTGTCCCAGGAACCACTAACGAACGTGTGGCACAATGGTGGTTCAAGAAATTTCGCAATGGTGACGAGAGCCTCGAAGATGAAGACGGTCACGGCCGGCCAACTGCGGTTGATAACGAACATTTGAAAGGCTTAATTGAAGCCGATCCTCGCAAAACCACACGAGAAGTTGCTGTTGAACTCGAGGTCAACCACTCAACAGTCGTTTGCAATTTAAAGCAAATAGGGAAGTAAAAAATGTTGGATAAATGGGTGCCACATGAATTGAACGATAATCAAAAAAATCGTCGTTTTGAGGTGTCTTCTACGCTCCTTCTGCGCAACAAAAACGACCCATTTCTCGAGCGGATTGTGACGTGTGATGAGAAGTGGATCCTCTACGACAACCAGCGACGTTCAGCACAGTGGTTGGATGCCGGAGAAGCTCCACAACACTCCCTGAAGCCGAAATTGCACCAAGAAAAGGTTATGGTGACTGTTTGGTGGTCTGTGGCCGGTCTCATCCATCACAGCTTCTAGAATCCGGGCGAAACGATTACGGCGGAAAACGTACTGCCGACAAATTGACGAAATGCACCAGAAGCTCCAACGTATGTGCCCGAGATTGGTCAATCTGAAGGGACCAAGTCTCCTCCATGACAACGCTCGCCCGCATGTTGCTCAACTGACCCTGCAGATGCTGAACGAATTGGACTACGAGACTCTGCCTCATCCGCCATATTACCGGACCTCTCGCCCACCGATTATCACTTTTTCAAGCATCTCGACAACTTCCTGCGCGAAAAATGCTTCAAAAGCCGAGATGATGCCGAATCGGCCTTCAATGACTTCATCGCTTCCAGAACTCCGGATTTCTATGCTAATGGGATAAATAAACTAGTTTCTCGTTGGCAATAATGTGTCGATTCTAATGGTTCTTATTTCGATAAATAAAGTTTATTATGAAAGGAGTTATGATCTTTTGAAGTTGAACGTCAAAAAACGACATTATTTTTGCACCAACCTAATAAATAGTTATTTACTCACCTGTATGAATACGTAATCTCTCAATTATATAGTTGATCATATCTCTTTATTTAGTTTATTTCTACATTTATCTATCTATATATGTATTTGTCTCTGCGTATATATATATAATCATATATATATATATATATATATATATATATATATATATATATATTACGACTTTCCTGTCGAATTCGACGTATGAGGGTCAAGCATGAAACCGACAGCCCGACAACAGCACATGTGATTTGATTATAGTGGTGAAGGTTTCGTGCAGAACCATCCACACTTTTTGAAGGGCCGAATGCAGGTTTTGAATTCTGAGTTGTTCTTCTAGACCAGTTGCCATCAAATGCTATAGAATCCAGTTATGAGTAAATAGCGAAGATATGAGAAGAAGAGGATTCACACCTTTCCCAAGGGTATTAGGACGTAAGTGAATGTAATGCATTCGAGTGGAATTCGAAATCGGCTCTCCAATTCCTCAATCCAAGCCGCTATCCATTAATTCACCGTGCCTATATATATATATCTATATATATCTATCTATCTATATATATATATATATATATATATATATATATATATATATAGATTTCTATCTATCTATTTATCTATATATATATATATATATATATATATATATATATATATATATATATATATATATATATATATATATATATATATATATATATTTGTTTGGTGGTGTGAGTATATGTGAGTATATGGATGAGTGTGTGTGGGTGATAGCTATGAAAGCAATTTTGAAAAAAATGTTTTGATATTCATTCTCTTATGTAATTATAATATTAAAATAATAATAATAATTATAATAATAATAATAATAATAATAATAATATACTGCATCATCAAATTTGTATTGATAGGAGTATAATGAATTTTACACTAAGGCACACCCTATAGAAAGCTGATTCAAGACTTGAAATGAACAAGTTAAGATTATATCGGTCGGAAAGTATCCGCTCGGGAGTCGTCTTCCCAAAGCAGCGATTCATTGGAAGAAAATGCCCGAGTGTAACCATTAGATTAAAAACAAAAACAAAAGGAATGAGATTTGTTCACTACAATGTGCCTGGCATGGCGGCTTTTAGCCGTGAAGGTGAGAACTGGGAGAATTAAGGAATCTAGTTCGTCTAGTCATTTTCCACGGACATAATGATAGAACAGCGAGAGGCATGCTTCCCTTTACCAAATTCTGTTAGAGTCTCTGTTGTTTCCTCACTGTCACTGACACTTACACTGTGCCATCGGAATAACTTATGTTGTCCACTAACAATAAATTCTTAGTTTTCTAAGGATCATCTCCGGCGAGAAAATACAAACTTGTCATACGCCCCGTTCTGTTTCTTGCAAATATTGAATTAATTTCGGGTGATTGTGCACGCGGTTTGCTCCCAATCTAATTTTTGGATTATTTTAATATATTTCAACGCTTTATTTTCACGTATTAAACAGTATTCAGTACGTATATCGGCCTGCTAATTCGAGAAATCTGAATAAACACAATTTTTAAACAACAGTTTAAAATAAGAATGACTAGTCTAGTTCAAACAAGATAACATCTGAGGTAATAAAACTGTCAGATTAAAAATTAATCCATTAATTCTCTAGAAATATATATATATATGTTTGCGTATGTATGTGTGTGTAAAAGATCTCTTATAAATAAAATAAATCTGTAAAATAAAGACAAAATGGTTACTCTTCTGTACCAATGGTACATGGAAGGATTTGTTATTTAACATCGAAAATTGATTAATTCCACCAACTATATATATATATATATATATATATATATATATATATATATAAAAACTATATATATATATATTTCGTCCAATGGTTCTATTTTATATTTATAAATATTGTCTTTTTCACAGATATGAATATATATATATTCAGATTATATATATATATATTATATATCTGCTCCTTAAATTAATTTCAGTTCCTAGCACTCACCCATTTGGGTTATTAAACAGTGACTATTATAGCTTATAGGTGAAACGCCACGTTTCAATGTGAATTGGCCTCACTGTCATCTCATCGGCATGTTTATAAATATAAATAATAGGAAAAAAATTCATCCCTGCCGTGCGCCGACGACGAAATGCGTGGTTATTATAGTTTGACTGATTTACCAATTCAAATCGGGTTTTTTTCTCCTAGCTAGAGGCAACCGGATGTCTAACCATATATATATGAGCTGTCAAACCTAGCGAAACAGTCTGTCTGTGGATGACGTTATATATCTTTTAGCCAAAGTGACAAAAGAGAAACGACATATTTACAGGCGACAATCAAAACTATACCACGTGACCACAGAAAAAAATAGAACAAAAGAGTTCTTTTTTAGTTAGTTGTTTACTCAGATCAGTTTTTTTGGGGGTGTGTGCTTTTGAACCTGTATCTGTGCGATTTTTTTCGACAGACTTTCATGTTCCTCGCTCTTTCCTTTTGTCAAACTTTTTTTTCCTTCGAGATTGATTTGATTATTGACAAATCAAAAATTCAAAGGTTTTTCGAAACGAGCATAAGTACCTGTATATATATATATATATATATATATATATATATATATATATATATATATATATATATATTAAGCATTTCATCCCAATTTAGGCTAGAATGTCACTAGCACGCACGGGGTTACAGACGTGTGTGTTTGTGTGTATGTGTGTGTGTTTTTTTGTGTATATGTGTGTGTGTGTTTGTTTGTGTATGTGTGTGTGTGTGTATCAATAAAAATACATGAGGCACGGTGGAGTAGTGGATAGTGGCTCAGATTCGAATTCCAGTCGAATCCATTGCATTCACCTACGCGTTAATTTGCTTGGGAAAGATATGAATCCCCTTCTTCTCCCTCCCTAAATAGAAGGACAGATTAGGTTCTCTAGACTTGGATGGCAGCTAGTCTAGGAGAAGGACAAGTATGAATTCTAAACCTGCGGATGATCGTTTGAGTACCTTGTTGTACGTAATGCACCAAGTCTCCCTATTCGACCCTTGAACAAGTGTTGCTGGTTCTGCACAAAGCGTTCACCAGTATAATCAAATCGTATATCGGTTGCTATGAACTGAGCTGTTTGATCCACTTACGTCGAATACGACGGGAGAGTCCACCTATATATATATATATATATATATATATATATATATATATATATATATATATAGAGAGAGAGAGAGAGAGAGAGAGATAGAGATAGAGATAGATAGATAGACACACACACACACACACACAAAACATACAGGGTCTGATAAAAGTATCAGTACTTTTGACATGTTAACGGGGCCAAAGTACGCAGAATGAGTAAAAGGTCACAAATTGTGAGACAGTGACTATGACCCCGAAAGAAGTTAAAGACTCCAACCTCTCTGATACTGAAAAAGTCGTAGCAGTGTTGAGACCATTCTTCAACTACAAGGGTATTGTTCATCATGAATATGTCCAATCTGG